>WKFP01014713.1:56658-113637 GCA_011057875.1 Pterocles orientalis | reverse complement strand
CCCGTCCCGCTCTGGTCCATGGGTGCAGCTTTCCTCCTGCTCTTTTAAGAGCACCAGCCGGCTGCGCTCCCCATGCTCAACACCTCTGCGGTGTCCATGGACGTTCCCTGCTGCAGGCGACGGTCCCCACGCGGAGCTCGGTGACTCTGCCGGGGCCGGAGCGCCTGGCGTGCCACCCAGGCAGGGCGTGGGGAGCGCCTGGGGAGTGCGCGGAGCTGGGCAGGGAGCCCCGCTGGGACGTAGGGTGGAGACCGGGGTGGAAAAAACCCCAGCGGATAAAGGAAACTGTGTTTCGTGTGTTATTGCTGCCTGCCCGCCGCTTACCAACAGGGGAACCGCAGGCATGACTCCACGCAAAAGGCTGCGAAATCCCTTCCTGAGATCTAAATATTAGTTTTTACCCATTTGCCTTGTTCGAAAACAAACGCTGCTGGATGGAGTGCGTGCCAGCACGCCCTTCGGCCTCCCCAAGAACTTCTTTGAAGAAGAAAGGGCTGCACTGTCCCACTCCCGCCAGCCCGGCACCGCGCCAGGAGGGGAACCCAGAGCGTTGAACCCAGCTGTGGGTGTGGGGAACACGCTTGTGGGTCTGGGCAAGACGGGAGAACGGACGAGGGGAGCTTGGGGCGGGCACCGACAGAGCGAGAGGGAACCCCGCCGGCAGCAGGAGATGCCCCCGCGCCGAGAGCCAGGGGTGCCCCGGGGCTGGGCCCACAGGGGCTGGGCTTGGGGGGTCGGGGGCTTGGGGTCTGCACCCGCCACCCTGCTGCTGCCTGCTCTGGCCCCGTGGGTGGGACGGTGCATCTGCCACAGCGGGATGGGGTTGGGGGGAGGCAGCGCTTGTCCCCCACAGCTACAGGGGCTGAGGGGTCTCCTGGACATCGCCCTGCTGCACACCGTTGCCCTGCCTGCACCCTGCCTGCAAACTGCTGCCTTGCCTGCACACCACCGCCCTGCCTGCATCCTGCCTGTACCCTGCCTGCAAACTGCTGCCCTGCCTGCACACCACCGCCCTGCCTCCACACCGCTGCCCTGCCTGCACCCTGCCTGCACACCCCTGGCCTGCCTGCACACCACCACCCTGCCTGCACCCTGCCTGCACACCGTCACCCTGCCGGTGCATGGTGGCTGCAGGCAGAGGCTCAGCCCCAGCCCAGCGCAGGACGTGGCGGCTGGGCAGCAGAAGGGCTCTGCACCCCAGGGATGCAGAGCTGAGAGGGAAACCTCTGCTGGGCAGCAAAGCTCTGAAGTTTACAAAGTACCTAAAATCAAGCACCCTCCTAAACACACACAATTTCATTCTTTTTCAGCAATTCTGCAGTGCTCAGACACTGCCAGGCCAGCCCAGCACAGAGGCGCGTGGTCCTCGCTGCCTCCAGAGCATCCTCCTGCCAGGGAGATGCTCTGCTGGAAGGTGACAGGGCTGGCCAGCGTGACGTGGGGACATGCCTGTGTGACCGGCGTGACGTTGAGGACAAGGGCTCCCATGAAAGCTGGCTGGTGACAGGCAGCCTCTCGGACACAAAAGCCACAGGGATCGGACTTGTCTGGGCAAAGGCAGACGGATGAATGGATGGACGAATGGATGGAGGGATGGATGAAGTGATGGATGGATGAATAGATGGGTGGGTGGATGGACGTATGGATGGATGGCTGAGCAAGGCATCAGTCCCAGGACCATGGGAGCTGCACCCAGCACTTGTGCAGATAAAAACCTCCATGTTCTTACAGCATTCGGGGAATCAGGACTTTTTTTTTCTCCATATTTTTTGGATAAATAAAGAAGATTGTGCTAGAAATCTACAGACTGATATTATCCCAAACAATCCAGAGCACCCTGAAGGCAGCCCAGCCCTCCATGCTGTACCCAAGCGCTCACCAGCAAGGCACGGAGACACAGAAATCTGCATGGTAAGAATCGGTGAGAATTCGCATGATGCTGCTACCTGGGAGAAGAGAATATTGCAGCTAAACACCAGGACCAGGAAACAATGCAGGTGAGGAGCAGACACCCACAGACAGGAGCACCCAGGCTGCTGGGACCAGCCAGGCATCGCTGCCATGGTCGTTACGACGGCAGGAGCTGAGCTCCAGTCCCTCTTACCCTCGAGGGCTGGAAAAGATGGAAATAGTTCGGATGAGAATAAGCAGCTCTCACCATGGCTGTGCACGCTGCTCACGGGACGCTGGTTATTGCACCGAGCAGTAAACACTGCACTTCTCTTGGGAGGCTGGAAAAAAACAGTCCCTTGGAGGCGCAGGGATCAGATATCCCACATCTGCTTATCGATAGCAGAAAGGAGCTGCAGGCTTCAGCCCCTCTGATAGAAATGGGCAGTTCTGGGCATTTCTGCAATGTGCAAAATCCCTTTTTCCTGCTGATGGGAAGAGATATCAAGATAGCAATTGCTCACAGAGCTAGTGAATGCAGCAAAAGGGAAGGAAAAAGGGTTAAAATCATAAATAACAGGGACAGGCTGGCTTAATTGCAATTTCAATGTGATGGCTGATTAGGGGAAAGAATTGGTTCAGATTTGACCTCACGTGAATTTTTTCCAGGTAAGTCCTGTTCCCAGCAGGCATCAGTGGCACACCAGCCTTTCCCCGATGCATCTCAGTTGCCTGATGCTCAATGCTCGCACGCACAAGGGACTGCAGAGGCCAGCAGGGACCCAAAGCAGTTCCCTGTGGGATAAAAACTTGGAGGGGGAGATTGCAGCCATGGTACGCACAAAATCAGTATCTAAGTATTACGGGATCAACAGAGGAGTCTAGAGGTGATGAAGTTAATTATACCCATCTCCCATGGGAGCGTGATGCCCGTGGAGCCCGTGCCAGCCCTCGGGCAGTGGCAGGACAGCTCTGCCCTCACCCCAGCCTTGGCTTGGCACTGCAGACAGAATCCCAGCTAGTTTTAAGGGGCTGAAAACCACAGGATTTGTCAAACGAACTGTCCTCTCCCTTTTTGCTCCAATTTTTTTGCGGCCATGCAGCAGATAAGCTTCTTTTCCCTCCCAGGGGGCAGAAATCGCTGAACATTTTGTCTGAGGTCTTTGCTCACCACCCAGCAGCTTCAGCAAATACCTGATCGCTTATCCTCCCCCCCCTTACATCATTAACTTCTGCAGCTTCGGCCAATGCAAATCTGAGGGTTATGGAAAACACAGGCAGGGGTGAGAGCCCTCCTTCCCCGGGAAAGCCACCCCGTGGAGGCTCAGCGGCTGGTGTGAGGGCACTGGGAATAAAGCAAGGGAGAAAGAAGACCCAATCCGAGTGGAAAAAATGCAGGACATGGTGCTCAGCCTGGCGCTTGCGGCAATGGGACTCTTCAAACTTGGACATCTCAGCTAAAAAAATAATAAAAGTGGAATGCATAAGCAGAGAGCAGCCCTATTTCTAGCTGCGACTCCTCCCCATGTGCTTGGCCTCCCAGACTCAGAAATTCAAGGCACTTCTTTCCGAGCTATAAAAAGAGCTGGAGCGGGACTGCAATAGCCGGGAAGACAAACAAGAAGGGAGCACTGAGGCCAAGCGCATCTCACCGGGAGCTGAGCGAAGCCAGGAGATGGTCTTGCTCAACCCGCGTCCTCACCTAATGTCATCTTTGGAGGTGCCCGCAAGGAGGGAGGGCAGCGGGGCACGGCCAAAACTCCAGGCTGGGTCCCACCGTGTTGGCTGTGCCATGTCCTGACTCATCCCACCACCTCTCACCCTCCTGCGCAAGGAGGAGGGCTGAAGGTCCAGATTCATTCTGTGCTGCGTGTGAGCTCCCCACCCCTCACCCCAGCACAAGCCTGGGTCCCCCCAGCACTGAGATGCTGGGTGTTTGGTGGGGAGGCACAGGAACACCCAGGGACATCTCTGCCAGGTGTCACAGTGAGCGGAGCTGGGGCACAAAGTCTTTCCTGGGATGATGGGGAGGAACGAGTATGGATCACACAAGTTCCAGGTAACAGAATGACACTGTAAAATTCAGCAAACTCATAAATCCCAACATTTGCCCTCTCCAGACATGCGTTTACCTCCACAGAAAGCCAAACCTTGTTGACTCTGTTGGAACATTTCATTCCCATTTGTGAGGTGTACAAGACTTTTCTCGCTGGGGAAACACAAGATCTCCACCAGGTCACAGACTGGGAATGGCTCCACCAGAAGAGATGACTTCTTCAACGGCTTCATCAACTTATCCAGTGCAGAAGTCACCATCTCTTCTGGTGGAGCCATTCCTATTCTACATTGACTTCTTCAACATCAAAGAAGTCAAAGTCTTCTGCTGCCTCCACTTCAGCACTGCCTTAAGACCTTGGAAAATCTTCACACATCACTCATCAGTGGCGTGGGGCTTCCGTTGTGAGCAGTTCTGGGGGCTGTAGAGCTGGGCTGGGTGGCCCATGAGGACCAAGCTGAAGATGGCCCGCTTGGTGCATGCAGTAACCGTGGCTCAGGAGGAAAGGGACAACCACGATGCCACAGACCAGCAAGGGCGAGGGCCAGCACTGGTGGGATCTGCTGCCAAGCCCACTGAGATGCGGAGGTTCTGATCAGTGCCTAGTTCAGTGGATTGCAGAGATTGCATTTCGCCCACACCTGGATGGACAGCGACCTTCACCAGCAGCAGGGTGGGGACACCAGGGCCACCTCTTGCTTCTGCAAAAGATGCAAATTGCTCTTTGCAACCCTACTCAGAGCCTTCCCATGCCCAGATGCCTGATCCTGGAGGAAGGCTGTCTGGGGGGAGCTGTATCTCAGGACGTGCATCACTAGGTCGGTGAAGTCTGCTGGTGAGGTCTCAGCACTCAACGCCATCACCTCTTTTCTGGGGTCTCTCTCTCGAGGAGGGACAATTCCCGGGAGTCCCTTATGCCTGGCACAAGCACCTTGCAACCCCGTTTGTGCTTATGAAACCCTTTATTCTTGTTCACTTCCATGTGAACACAATGACTGGAAAATACTATTTTCCAGCCATCATCTGCTAATTAAAATAAAATCTGATGCCATGCACTCTCTAGAGAGCGCTGAGCTGCTCGCATGGAATAAAAGAGACAAATGGTAACAATAAACAGCAAGCCTCCAGCCCAGCACTGGAGAGAGAAGCTTCTTCCCCCCAAAGGTCCCTCTGTTTGCTCTAACTTGCCTCTTTTCTGCATGGTAAATATTTAACATGCCCTCCTGGGCAGCACTGCCTCGGCTGCCCGCTCACCTCCGCAGCACAGTGGCGCTGGCCGAGGGGTCCCATGCAGGAATGGGGCCACTTGGTAAGTGGTGAACATGGTGGAAAGCTGGATGGTGAACGTCAGACCCCAGGAGACCCCCTGGGGAACAGAACCCCAGATGCCAACAGCCTTTGATGCAGCACTTGGGGCAGCAGGACCAAAAACCCACCTGGGAAGATCAGAGGCTGACGCTGTTAAATTGAGATTTATTGTGATCACATCAAGCTGTCTACCAGTCAGAGCAGGCAAAAGTAGCATGTGAAATTATGAAAGTCCTGGAATAAAGTAACCACAGCTTCAGCATCTGATCTGCAAGCGTGCTTAGCAGAGGTTGGTTTGCTTAATAGACAAGAAACAAAAGAGTCTTCTCCACCTTCCAGACTCAAAGGATGGCAGGTCTGGGCAACTCAAGCCAACCTCACAACCTCTCACGACTGAGCCATAAAAAAATCCGGCTAACCTCACTATGAGCTGAATAAAGCTGAAGGAGCTCTGGAGCTACCCGATTTCTCAGTGACACAGCTTTTGCAGCCACTGCACTGATGCTTTTTGTGTTGCTGGGAACAGAGAATGCAATGGTGTCTGCTTGTCCCAGTGCCAAACCGGCACAGCCAGCGGAAGGCACGAAGGGATCAGCAAGTGTGGCCAAGCCCCGCAGGAGGGCACAGCTGATGGACACACCCACCTCAAAGCCTGCGTTGCGGACTGGGACCATTGGTCTGGAATGAAGATGTTGTTGGAAGCCATGGCCAGGGCCAGTCGCAAGGCTAAACCCATCCTTGTGGTACAACACCAACCATGACCACAACCAACCCACAGCATGTGCACTCCCTTGGTATGAGACTGGGCAAGAAGCATCCCACCAAGGAAGGGACCAAGATTCTGTGGTTACAAAAGGAAGCTCTGTGTGTTAAGCCAGTTTAAAACTGAACAAGGGTGGGGTTAGGCTGGACTCAAGGAAGAAATAGTGTACCATGAGGGTGGTGGGGCAGTGGCCCAGGTTGCCCAGAGCAGCTGTGGATGCCCCATCCCTGGAGGGGTTCAAGGCCAGGCTGGATGAGGCTTTGGGCAACCTGGGCTAGTGGGAGGTGTCCCTGCCCATGGCAGGGGGTGGGACTGGATGATCTTTAAGGTCCCTTCCAACCCAAACCATTCAGTGAGTCCAGGATAAAATATTCCATATCTCTACGTGCCTCGTCACTCTTTGCATGTAGACCAGGGACCGCGATTAGCCCGGAGCAGCACACAATGTTTAATTAGTCCAGTCGTGGGCTGGGACTCACACATCCGGGCTAAAATCCTGGCTGCACTGCTGGTTTCTGCTGTCACCCGGGGAACAGTCTGTCCCCAGGAAGTTTTCTTATTTGGTGACTGTGCAAAATAAATTATCCAAGCTGGTGGCAAAGTTAAGGGCCAGAATCAGGCCCTTCCTCCAGCCCTCGTCCTGCAAAGACTCTTCTCCTTCCTGCACCTGGGTGTCCCTGGGCTTGCTTGCTGGGTGCTGAATATATGTTTTTAGAACAGAATTATCAATATTCTTAATAAAAAAAACCATTTTTAATAAAAAATATTTTTATATTCTTAATTTTAAAAATACATTTTTAATGAAAAACATTTTTTTAAAGTATCAGCTTTGCATCAGAACAAGCCTTGCAAAGTTGTGGCAACTTCTGGCTCTAACCACTGCCCTGTTCTTGCTCTGAGGTATGAATAAATCCAGTTTTCCAGCTCAGAAATACACGTGACTGAGGGGCTGGGTGTCTGTCATGCTCAGGATCTCAGCAAAAGCTGGGGCAGCCGTTTTAGCCCACCAGATGCAACAGCGAATGAGTTACAGAGCCGGAGGCGGGCGATGGGATGAGCACGGGTGGGGCATTTGGGTGCCACGGTTCACGCCTCGGTGCCCGTGTGCCAGACGGTGTCGGAGCGCGCGATGCTCAGCCTGGGTCTGTGTCACACCCACGGGATGATGCGCTGGGAGCTGCGATGGGCAGCTTCTCTCCATCCTTGGTTTCTCAATCTTCAACCAAAATTGTCCCTCCCGCAGCTTCAGTCTCTTCACTTTGGTCTGTCCAGAGGTTTTTTTCCCCTGGAAGAACAAAGCTGGGCTGAGCCACCCCCTCCTTGGACAGCCACCCGCTTCCCACCTGCCCTTCCCCACCATCTTCCCTGGGCTCCGGAGCTGGGACTGGTGCTGGTGGAGGGGACCACGCTCAGTCTGGAATCCTTTGACGGAGAATTTGGTAAAATTAATCCACCTGGCTGCCTGCTTTTCCCCAGCTTTGCAGGAGGACGGAGGTAAACGGGCTGAATTTCAGGGGGCAAGAGCCCCCGCACCCCTCAGCACAGGACACCCTTGGCGGGGAGCCCTCCCTGAACTGCAGAGCCACTGAATCACAACCACCCGGCTCACGGCGTCCATGCTGATCCGTATTTGAAAGATCAGATTTTAAAGAGCCTCTTGAAACCATCAGAGCAGCATGTGCTGAACGAGGGCAAATGGTTTGTGGGGCAGCGACACGCCCCAGCCCTTGGCACCCCTGCCTTCCCGCTCAGCCCCCGGTGTGACCTGCGGCAAGGTCCCCCTTTGTCACATAGTGGTCCAAAAACATCACATCCCCCTCTGGAGTAGCCCCCTGCACTCGGTGGCAGATGTCCCCCACTTCCAGAACCAAACCTATTTATCCTCCTGAGGCTCGGCCACTTCTGGAGTCCATCACCACATTAAAAAAACCTCAGTTATTTCTAGATATATTTTTTAAAAATCCCAACCCCTTCCATTCCAGATTGCACTGAAGAGAAAAGCAGCCCCTAATCCGGTAAAAGACAATTTATTTTCTTTCCCTGGGGATGGAAATAAGTTCCTAAAAGGGACTCTCTGAAAGGAGATGAGATGACTCATTTCTCCACTGCTGAAGCTGTATTCAATCCCAAGCACCTCTAATTCCGATTAAAAGACAGGAGACCCAAAAGCATGGGTGTTCACACAGCACAAAGCACAAGGGCTCATTTTCCTGGAGATAAAAGAGTCGTGAATTAATCCCCTGTATCACCTAACTCCCCCAGGATGGGCTCAGCTGCCTTCAGCCCTCGCTCCCCGCAGCCAGGAGCTATTTTTTCCTGTTCTTGCTAGTGTCAATATGTTTCTTTAAATATCTTTTCAGAGAGGCTATATATATAGCCCCGCTCTGGTGCTTTGAAAGGAGCCTCATTTCCTGTGTAAGAACTGAAGTTCTTGGCAAAGCTGCCGGTGGCTGCAGCATCCGAACCACAAAAATTGTTTTTTTCAGTAGTGAAATGGTATTTCCTCCGCCTCTCCGAGTCGTACCGACCCGGGTCTGTTCTAAAACCAACAGGGCTGCTGTGGATGGGAGATACAGTGCCGTATTCCTAATTACACAAATGATGGGGGAAAGGGATTAGTTGTGTTAACGGCAGCGGCTGGGCTGCAACAGAGCCCGAAGGTGGCACAGCCCATGGGGACTGCGCAGAGCTGCTCCCAACCTGCATTTGGCTGCGATAAATTCTGGTTTCCACATCAAAAGGATTTACTAACCAACACTGGGGGAGGGAAAAAAAAAAAGAAAAGCCCATCTCATTTGACATCCCTTTGTGCCTGATACATTATCTCCTTCTTCCACGTGGTCTCTGCACGCCTGGGTTCCGAGAGGGCTCCCCCGGCAGCAGAGCAGGGAAATAAAACCAGCCATGGGCAACCCAAGCGGTTCATGTTGCTCTCTGCTATTTGGTGGGTTTCTCAGAAAAAAACACATTCAGAGAAGATAAAGTGCAAGATTTTTAGATTTTCTGGAGGAATTTTAAAGAAGTGTCTTCTCCCAACACTCACCGCTATCAGGAGGGATCACCCTTGGGATCAGTCCCCAGTGGACAAGTGCAGAGGGACACGGATGGGCACGGGACCTCAGCGCAAGGCTGCACCACCTCTCCTGGCACCAAGCCCCAGCAGACATGAGCTCTGGGGACAAGCACAAAACTTTTGTCCCCCTTCGCAACCCCAGGCACCACGTCCACCAGCACTGCATGGATGCCACTGGGACCCAGTGCTGTCTCTGGACTAGGCAGCCCATGCTCACGATGAACCATGGCCAGGGCGTCAGAGCAATGCTTGGGACAGAGGGAAATACAGGATAGTTCTGTTGTCATCTTTGCAGCCCAGAAGATGACACATAACCACAGTATAGTGCTTTCCTTCCTCCCAGAGCCACAGGGGCAGGAATGAGGACTAGAGCTCAGCAAATGTCCCACAGGGACTCCAAGGACACTTCCCTCATCTTTGCTTTCTGAGCACATTTACCCCTCTCCAATGTTTGGTTTCCTGCAAGAGAGAAGGGGCCGGTGCAGGAGCAGCTGAACAGAATCACGCTGGGTCAGGAAGGAGACGTTCCCACACCTTCCTGGGGCAGCAGGTGCGTGGGGATGCCGTGTACCACCTCCGCGAGGCTGCAATTCCACCTGCACCGATGCCAAGCAGCACCTGGCCTCACCGGTCACCTCCCTGCTAGGAATCCAGGGAAATTCCCCATGGTGGTCCAAAACACAGCCTCGCATTTCACCCTGGTGCACATCCTCCATGCCCTGTGTTCTTCCGACTCTGTTTTTGTCATCAAGATCTTGATTCATCCAAGCCCTGAACATTCACCAAGCCAGCCGAGCAAACCGGTGCAGAACAGGATTCGCTCCTCAGCACCATCGTGGCACAATGTCGTCCACTGAGGACCAGTGTGGTGAAAAGGGGAGGGAGACCCAAGGAGGGAAGATCCCAACACACCAACCTAAATGAGGTCTTCAGACCTTCCCTGGAGAGCTCCGACAGCAGGACACGCTCCTCAATGCAACCAGGAGAACTTACAGGGGATTAGCCAGACTCTGATACCACGTAAAATGCAAACATTTGTCTCAATTTACGGCTGAATTTTCATTTCTGGTGGTTTTTCTCCTCCCTTGGTGACCTTTGCTCTGTCCAAAGATTTATTCTACTGAGGTTGAGCCAACGAGCAACGTTGAATCAAAGCAAGTGAAACACCCACAAAAGGGTGACGGTCACCAGTCCCCTCCATGGCAGTGATGCACCCCAAATGGCCGTGCATCTGCGGGACAGCAGAACTGCAGGATTTTGTGTCCCTGTTGCTCAACTTCTCACGAAAACCATCAGCATTGATGGCAGAAGAAAAGAGGAGCCCTTGGGCCTGTGTCCAAACCAGACGGCCCGATCTCCACGGCTCTCATGGAACAGCTCTTGCCCAGCAGGCAGCAAGGACACATGCAGCAGCGCAACAGCAGGGACATCATGTTTCAGCATGTCTTCAGGTTTCTCGCATTTGCATCGCCAGGAAAACCGAGACACCTGGCCAACCGTGGGAGAAGAAAAGATGCCACAGGGAAATGTATTCCCATTTGTCCCCAAGCCAACAGATGGATGGTGTCAGGGCAGAGCCGTTGTGCAATGTGATGACCACCATGAAAGCATCCTGCCACCACCTTCCCACCACCATGCAAGTGTCCCAAGACCAGAATGTTCCACCACCATGACAGTGTCCAACCACCAGATCATCCCACCACCACGAGAGCTTCCAACCACCGCAAGAGTGTTCCACCACCAGAATGTCCCACCACCATGACAGTGTCCAACCACCAGAATGTCCCACCACAACGAGAACTTCCAACAACTAACAGTGTCCCACCACCAGACCTTCCCACCACCATGACACTGTCCAGCCACTAGAACATCCCACCACCACCAGAGCTTCCAATCACCACGAGAGTGTCCCATCACCAACAGTCTCCCACCACCAGACCTTCCTACCACCAGACCTTCCCACCACCAGAGGGTAGGGTACTCTCATTTTTCCAAGCTGAGTCTCAGACCACATAAACTGGGTGGTGTCAAAGCCAAGCAGGTGTTGCCTGGGCTCACCAAAGGCCTGTTTTGACACACTTTCTGCATGTTTGGGCTCTTTTAGCCCAGAATAGTCTTTGTGGTGAGTGTGCTGCTGTCGTGAGCCAGGCAGGTTTGGAGGCAAGGAAAGAATAAGCCTGTACATGCAGAAACACGGGTAAAATCTTAATTTAAAAGCTATTTAACAGATGAAACTTTTCTTCTTAAGAAAAGTCACTCTAAAGAAAAAAAAAACCAACCCAAAAACCCACAAAGTTTCTATTAAAAAAACCCAGAAAGAAGAAGTTTGACAAAAACTGTGGATGACCAATGTGTGGAAGATCTGAGGGGCGCCTGGCAGGTTCCTTAAACTGGAGAGAGACAGAATTATGCAAAAAAAAGTAGGGGAGGGAAAAAAAAAGGAGTAAGAAAGGAAATTGCACAGAGCTGAACACACAGAAGAATAAAAAGCCAGGCAGGGACTGAGCTCCTAAAAACACATGCTGCGTCATTTGTCTACAAGTCAGACAAGGAAAATTAAATCCAGCTAGTACGGATGTGGGAGGCGGGCGAGGGCTTGTGGTGCCGCCGGCGTGGTGCTTCTCCAGCTGATCCCGCTGCCCTCGCCGGCTCTGCCCTTCCCAGGGAGCAGTGGCTCTCGGGGAGCACATGGCAGCTCCAGGGCTCCCACGGGGTCGTTTGCTGACACACAGGACCAGGCAGGCAATTGGATGTGCAAGATAGTCCCAGTTGCACCTCTAGTGCAATAAATAATTGATTTTTGAGGTAACTTGAGCAAGGAAGGTAAGAAGACTCCTTGTGCATAATCTTGTATCCAAGCTTAATTTCTGATGTTTCTCCTTCTGCAAAAAACCCCCCGCTCAGAGCTGATCCTTGGTCTTTATTTCCATTACCGAGCCATCACCCACGTGCTGTTCCCATCTGGTCTCACCCAGGTCCTGCTTTCTCCCAGAGCAGCCGATCCCGCTCGTCGCCACCTCTGCCCAGCTCCTGCCTCAGTTTCCCTTCCCCTCCCACTGCAAGTCAGGATGGTGCCACTTCGCCTTTGCTCTCCATCCCTCCACAGAACAGGGCGAGCTGTCCCCAGCTTCTCCTGCTGCCATCACATCCCACTCCACCCTCCCCGTGGCTTGTCCAAGCATCACCCCAGCTGCTTCCAAGCACGCTCCTTCCCCAAATCACCATCTTTTCTCCCAAAGCACCCGCACACCGCTGCCGCTCCCCCAGTTCTGCCACCACTGGGCACTGACCCGTCACTCGGAACTCAGCTGAAGGGCAGAAAGGCCCCATCCAGACACTCTGGGTGCTGCAGGGGAGCCAACTGTGCCCAATTTTAAACACGTTGGTGCCTCTTGCCAAGAGCCACCTGCAGTGGCAGTCCCTGTCCCTGCCCCCCTGCCCACACTCGGTGTCCCCAGCTGGCACAGGAGTTCTCTGGGGGTAACACCCAAGGGGGTGACTGACCCCCTTGCCATGGAGCCACACATGGCCCCTCCAGTCGATGGGGACAGAGCCTCTGGTGTCCTGAGAGCGGCTCCGAGGAGAGGCCGCAAGATGGAGCCAGGGCAGCGAGGGCACGGCCTGGGCATGACGCCTGGCTCCAGCTGGGCTCGGAGCCGAACCCTGCCAGCAACCCAAGGCAGCCGCTGCGTGACCCCGCCTGCGGCCAAGGACACGGCTGAGCCCCTCACCCCCTGCCCCAGCTGGGACAGCTGCCAGCCAGGCCGAGCTCCTGCTCCTAGGCCCAGGCTGCCCCGTGCCCCCAGGCCCAGCCTGCCAGCCCCCCGCTGCCACCCCACAGGGGAAGGCTGAACCCCAGCCCTGGGGGCCAGGGCGGCCCCACCCCTGTGCTCCTGGGCGGGGCTTTCACGTGTGGGTGGAGCCACCCTAGCCCCGCCCACTCCACTCACCTGCACCTACTCGGAGCAGCCCCGCCCACTGCAGCCAACCCAGCTCACCTGGGCCGGCCCCACCCACCCAGGCAAGCTCCGCCCACCCGGGAAAGCTCCGCCCACTTGTGCCAGCACCAGCCCACCGGCCAATTCGAGCTAGCCCAGCCCACCCAGCACAGCCCCGCCCCCTCGGGCTCACCTGCGCTGCCCCGCCCACTCGAGTAAGCCTCGCCCACTGGGTTTAGCCCCGCCCACACTGCCCAGCCCCGCCCGGTTAAATCAACTCCAGGCACCTGGCGGGCTCCGCCCCCCGGCCGGCCCCCCTCCCCGGGTTCCCTCGGGCGGCACCCCCCCACCTCGAGCGGCATCACCCACCGCCGGCCCCGCCCCGCGGCCCCGCCCCGCACCTGGGCACGCTCGAAGCTCTCCCGCTCCGCCTCCAGGCCTCCGCCGCCCGCCCGCCGGCTCAGCACCTTGGGCAGCGGGTTGGACACCTGCTTCATGGAGCTGCTCACGCGGTCCATGGCCCCGCCGCGCCCGCCGCCGCTCCGGCCCCACCACGCCGCGCCCTCGCCACCGCTCCGCTCGGTGCCGCCGCTGGTCGGGCCCCACTCCATTGGCCCGCCCACCTGCCACTCACATGTAGGCACGCCCCACCTGCACGGCCTCTGCACGGCCTCCGCCCGGCGGCTCCACCTGCCGTCCCGCCTCTTATCTCTCATTGGCCACCCCCACTGCCACTCGGGAGGAGCCCCCGAGAGGGCCGGCCCCGAGCAGGCTAAGGGAGGCCAGCTCACGTGACTGCCGCCAAGCTCACTGGTCCGGCTGGACGCCACTCAACGCCAGCTCCCGCCCCCCCGCGAGATTCCAGTCCTGTGTCCCGCCTTTAGGGACCGCCCTCTTAGCACCGCCCACCTCAGCCCTGTGGTCACGCCCCGTGCGCGGCGTGGCGCCTCCTGGCGGGGATGCCGGGGCCGGGGCCGGGGCCGGCAAAGGGCCCTGCAGGCCCTGCCCCAGCTCCGGGTCTCAGCGAGACCCCCGGGGCTTGGGGGACCCTGTGCGCAAGGTCTCAGAGCTGCGGCCGGAGCCGGGCCGGGTGGGCAGGCCTGGGGGTCCCACAGGCCCGGGTGTGCGGCCTGCGAGGCTCCTGCCGCGCTGGGGCCCTGCCCTGGATCCCGGTCCGGCCCCACAGCGGGATGCGGCATCCGCTCCCCCCACAGCTTTGCCCAAAGTATAAACAGGCCACGAGGGAGCACGGAGGCTCTGCCAGCTCCTCACAGGGGTCTTCTGCGCATCGTCTCCCTCCCCTCGTGTCTGGCACGGGCTCAGGTCAGCCCCCGTCAGCCCCAGAGCGCTGTGGGGTGTCTGGGCTGAGCTGTGCTCCCCAAATCCCGCTGAGCAGCGTTTGTCAGCGCTCGCTCAGCGTATGGGATGGATTCGGGCTTCACAGCCCTGCTTGGGGCCAGGGGGAAGGGGAGAGAGGTCATCCCTGGGGGGTGTCAGCGTGGACAGGGCGACCGGCAGCCTGCAGGAAGGTTGTGTGGGCCTGTGCCTTTTGTGTCACCCGAGCTGGGGATGGGGAGCTCTGGAGAGGTGTGCGCTCGGGCAGGAGGCGGCTGCAGGCACAGCTGGCAGAGCAGAGCAAGGAGGATGGGTCATTTCTGTGGTAGCATCGGCAGAGGGGCAAAAAATGGTTACAGATGTCTGAAAAACAAGAGAAGTGGGAGAAGGTTTTCGCTTCCCCTGGACAGCTGACGGATTGGTGGCTGAGATGCTCTTTTGCATAACGTGATCCAGGCTCGTGTCTCTGGTCCCTTCACTCACCAGAGACTTGTACTGGGGACTGATCTTTGCATTCTCTCAACCCAACAAATTGCCTCCTGTGGTTTTGACCAGGAATCCCATCCTTCTCTAGAGGTAAATTTCCCGCTGGGACCTTTGCCAGAACTTGAACATTTCTGCAAAATTTGGACAAATCAACATTTTTGCAAAGAAACTGGAAACTCTCTAAGGCTGCTCCCCATTTAATCCCCAATGATGGCAAAGGGGCCTGTGCTGAGGTCATGCCAGCTGAGTGCCTGAATCCTTAAAAGCAGGTCATACAAAATCAGTGTCTTTGCTTCAGGTGGGGAGTAGCTGTGCAAAACCATCCTGTCTGCCGCTGTCGGGGGGGATGGGGCAATCTGGGAACAACTCTTTAGGATGTGGGTTTTCAGGAACTCTTGTGCAAGCAATTCTCCCTGCATTAACTCACTTTTGTGGCTTATTTTTCAGCTGAAACAGTTGCCACACAGCCACCCTCCTGTAGCTGCACAGTGGGGTGTGTGAACAAGCTGTTTGCGTGACAGACCTGACCTGTCTCTGTGCCTTGGATATCAGATTCACAGTTGATGGGAAATGGCCTCCACTGTGCGGGAAGGCCACCTCCTCCCACCCCAATTTGTCTCGACTCCCTGTCTGCCTTCTCTCTAATGTATTTTCCGGAAACCTGCCTCCTTCCTTGGGTCTGGTCCCAGGGGAGATTTAATGGGTTTAATTCAGCCACTATTGCAGCGAGGTGATTAATAATTGAAAAAATGAAGTCATTGCTGAATAGAGATGGAGGAAAGAAAGAAGAGAGGAGGGCATTTGACGAAGGACAGCAAGGTCCTTGTGATCTGCCTGCTTCTCCACCTGGCTAAAAGCATCCTGCTGCTGTGTGACCTCTCCAGCGTACAGGCCTGGATCTGGGAGGGCTCCCAAGGTGAGGGGCCACGAGGCTGAGACTTGTGTTAGCTCCCTCTGAAGAGCAGAGTCACAGCCTCTCCTTCTGCGGCCCATTCTGGGACCTGGGCTGGCTGACTGGGAGACTCCTCCTGCCTGGGCAGGAGCAGAGGAGGGTGGCTGGATGCGGCCAGAACAGGCTGTTTCTACCGGCTGCCCCTGCCTCTTCCAAGACAGGGGATGTAACAGGATGGAGCTGGGATCCAGCCCACGGACAGTGGGTCAGACCACCCTGGGCTGGCCCAGTCCGTGCTCTGGTTCTGCTGGACTGTGCTTTGGGGCTCTGGCCTAGGCTTGGCTGCTCTGCAGGGATCTGGGGGACTCCTGGTGGGACCATGCGCTTTGTTTCTAGGCTGCCCTGCAGGGATTTGGGGGGCAGCTTTCCAGTGGGAGAGGGTGCCTTGTTTTCAGGCAGGTTGAGAGATGCTCTGGGAGAGAGGAAGGCACGGGGCTGTTCCTGTGTGGGGGCCATTCCTCTGCCTCAGGTTCCCTGAGATGATGGGGGCTAGAAGTGAGCGGTGGAGGGGAGACAGGTTGGGCACTGCTCCTCTTGCCCAGCTGGTCTATTTTGGAAGCCGTGGCTGGGTTTCATCTACTCAGATACTGTCTTCTTCTTGCTCCTGTGCAAGAGGCTGGACTGCAGCCTGGAGGCAAAGGGTGGTTGGAGAGCCTGTCATGGGGGTGTCTGGCCTGTGTGGGGACAGATAGTTTCATCCCCACCCACCCCGGAGCAGTTGCTTTCACATTTCTGGGGCAGGAGGCCTTGGGCTTGGGCTGTGGACCATGGTCATCTTCCTTGCTTTCAGCAGCTACCTGGGATGTCTGCACCTGAGTGTCTTCTGCAGGGAGCAGATCATGGGTCTGATGTCTGCTGGGACAGGTGGAGGATGGCGTGTTCCCTCTCTTCTTCCCTTCAGGCAGCCAGAGTTCAGCAGCATGTGGCACTCATCCAGCGCTGGCTCAGAGGTGACTGGAGCTGGTCCTTCCTTGCAGGGCTCTGTAGGGCAGCCTCCCCATGCTGCTCGCATGCTCTGCGGCTCCTGCCCGTAGCAGCCCTAAAAGGGGGCTGCTCCCCTCTGCCAGTACGTTGCTTCTCAGCTTGGTCTCAACCCAAAAGACCTGCAAGCAAAGGGGAAGAAGAAGTGTCAGGAGAGAGGCCAGAAGGGACTGCAGGAGCTGTGGGTCCTGACCGGGGCTGAGGGAGGCTCTTTTCCTGGGCTTTGGGAACTGGAGGCTCCCTTTCCAACCTCCCTCCCCGGCCAGAGCTGGGAGAGTCCCAGGGTGCTGCTGCAGCACTCCTCACCCTCCCGTGGCCTGGCGCAGGTTCAGGGAGAGCACAGATCCCCCTTGTTTCAGCAAGAAAATAGAGGCACAGAGAGCAGCACAGTCCTTCCTCTGTTATCCGGCTGGCTGTGCCGGAGCGGGCGGGTGCAGGGCTCTGAGCAAAGGTTCTGCTCTCTTCCTGAGCTCCCTTTGGCTGCCCTTTTAGACACCCCAAGGCACAATCTCCTGAGCCCACCTGAGCAGACGAGCTGTCCTTGAAGGGCACGCGGGGGAGGGCAGTGGCTGTGACAAGCCTTCCACGTATATGATCCTGCACCCCCAAATACAACTCCTATTTGCTCAGACCGTGGGACAAAAACATCTTGGGAGCCATAGTGCCCACCTGGTGCAGGGAGAGGGCAGGGTCTCAGGTGCAGGGTCTCAGGTGCTGGGTGGTGGTCAGATCCAGGAGGAGGGTCCCTGGTAGAACAAAGAGCAGTGCACCAGGAGGAGCCTGCATCTGCTTGGGTTTTGATCTTTTGATCCCATTTTTTGGATGCTTTGGGCACACAAGATGCTGCTGATGAATCATTGGTAGTTTGTGCTGTCAAAGAGCCCCTGGGCTGCTGCATGCTGTGGGCAAAGGGAAGGGACAGTCCTGGTGCACAAGGACCACTTCTCACCTGGGAGAGCAGCCAAGGCAGAGAAGCTGCTTGAAAGGGGTCAGGGAGAGGGTTTGGAGAGGACTGCCTTGCTAAGAGCATTAGGGCTCTGCAGGGCCTTCATCTCTGTTCTGGGTGAGGTCTCTTGCTTTCCCAGGTTTTACAAGGAGGGATGTGACCCCAAAACATCACCAGGTGTGTTCTTTGCACTAAAGCTTCAGAAACTGCCTTTGTTTGGCCAAGAATTCAAAAGCGAAGCTGAGCTGTGGTTTCCAGCTAGATCTACAGGAGAGGACCTGAACCCAACCTGGGGCTGGGTTGCTGAAGATGTGGGTTGCTCCAGCTTGGGGCCTGGAGGTGGGGAGGGTTTGGCATCTGCTGGAGTGTTTGCCCATTGCATGGGCTGCAGGTCCAGCTGGAGCACTGAACAGAGCCTGACACACAACTGCCTCGCACAGGCTGCTTGTGCCAGGAGCAGACGGTGGGAAAGGCTGGTCTCTCCCAAGGCAGGCTGTGGCAAGCTGGCTTTGCTTCTGCATTGTGAGAATGTGATCAGTGAGGAAAATTTTTCTGTGTATGAATTGGGGTGTGCAGTGGTGTGTGTAGGACCCTTGTGCTGCAGAAGAGCAGGGGTAGTGAGTGAGGCAGGGGCTGCAGGAAGACACGGGCTGTAGATCTGGAGAGCCAGAGTCTATCTTCCCTTTGTGATATGGGCATAACCCAACATTCACCAGTGCTCTTGTGGAGAATTGTCTTTCTTTTCTAGATTCCTGAAATCTGACTTGCAGACGTCGTGGGTACCTCCAGCTGAAGACAACAGGAGGCAGACTTTGCAAGGACAAAGTCCGGTGTAGTGCCAAGTGCTCAGCAACATCAGGTCCTGGGTGCCTCAAAGGTGGTGCCCGAGTGGTTTTGCTCTTTGTTTCTCTGAACCTTTGCTGCCGTAGCTAAAACAGTCACACAGCACTATAGCTGCTGGGCAAACCCTGCTCAGCTCCAGGCAGGCTGGTCCTAGGTGCTCAGGGCATCTTCAGGGAAACAAGGGCACTTAGATGTGGCTGTAATGTGGTAAAGGCATCCTGCCTCTGTCCTTGGAAGTACCACCAAATTTCTGTGAGGGCCACATCCTGACACAGCCGCTGGCCACCTCCTGCTCTCCAGGCTCTTGGTCCAAAAGTGAGGCTTTTCTAGGCACCCCAGATTTCTCCGGGAAAATTGCACGAACTGCAGCAATGTGTTTCTGCCTTGCTGTGTGCTTAGAGATGGTTGGTGTCTTTCTGCTGACATTTACCAAAAATACTCATCTGGAGGCATATCGTGATATATAAATTTCAGTCCAGGGATTTCAATGCAGTTTCAGAAGCTACAGTGTAGAGCTTACTGTCCTGGGGGACCGGCTGTCCTGGGGAATCCAATATGAACAGTCTCAGAGGATGTGGACTAAGGGTCCATCTAGCTCAATGTCTCGAGATGTGGCCACAGCAGGTCCCTTGAAGAGAAAGGCAAATATTTGTTCTGCCTCCCTTGAGTGTACTCCCAGCCTCTAACCATTCTCATTTTACAAATCTTCTTGAGCTTACCGCTTTGAAATCCGAGCCCTGGCTCAGACCCGTGGAAATGTCCTTGTGTTCACCATGTCCCTTGGCAAGGAGCTCCTCATATGAAGACTCTCTTCCTTCTGTTCATTTTGAACCCGGCTCTTGCCAGCTTCATTTGACGGTCCATGGTTCTTGCTCTGGGAGAAACAGTGAATAATTGCTATTTGTCTCTCTTTGTACAAGTCTCGTCATTTCAGAGATTTCAATTCCCGTGCTGGAAAGTCTCTATCCCTCTGGAAAACTCCTCATCTGAGATCTTGCTTGTCTTTCTTAGAGCTGCAGCACCCTGCAATCGCTGCCTTCCCCCAGTCATTCTGTTTCCAGTTGATTTGCTCCCAGTTGAAAGCAGAGTTTCCCACGTTAGTGATCCGGTGGCTCCCTTGGGCACTGTGACAGTACGATCCCCCAGACGTGACTCCAACCTGAGAGTGGGTGTGGTGGAGCAGGCTGCCTTCAGGGCTAAGAAAAGACTTCCTCCTGCATCCCGAATCTGTCTGGTGATGGATCCAAGGATGCCATGTGTGGTTTCTATTGAAAGCTGAAACACACCATAAGGCAGAGGTTTCGCAGGCTCCATAAATAGCTACTATTTAGGATGTGTGATATGGAGGAGGTTTCAGAAATGAAAATATTTAGAGATTTGCATTATTTGTCTTGGCACGAAGGAGCAGCCAAGACTGAAATATGAAATCTCCCTTCAAGGAAGGAGCAGAGTTGAGGAAAACAGTGAACAGGGGGAATAACAGAGGTGTCAAAACCTCCAAGAATTCCTTTTGCAATGAATGGAAGCAGGAAACACGGCCTGGTATATCTGAAAGGAGAGAGAATTCATTGAAAATATCTAGGCACATTTATATTCCTGATAGAAAATACTAATTTTTCAGAATGAATCTTGACATTTTCGTCAAACCCATATTTGAATATTGCAAGAACATCCAGAACATTCAGCTAAAAGCAGCTCCAAGCTGGACTGTGTTGGTGTGAGCTGCATCAGCGAGGATGTCTCCAGCTCATTCCCCAGCCTGTTCTCCTCCTCTCAGTTTTATTCTAGGCCCTGTGTGAAGATGTGTAACAGGAATGTTAAGATTGGTCAGAACAGGGAACGTGTGCCAATGCTGGGTCTGAAAGCACCAGCAGAAAGAGCAGGAGCAGAGCTACCAGAGTGGTAGATGCTGGTGGCACCTAGGTTATCAGGTCATCAGTGCATTGTCATCATCTCGTCTCATCTCCATCTGATCTCAAGCTCATCTCTCCGTGTGGTTTCCCATCTGCCACTCGGTCAGATCTGTCTCCAAGCCTGTTTCTAGCACCCCCAGCCTCACACTGCCGTCTGTTGCCTCAGACAGGGGTGTCAGTCTTGGTCTGTTATCTTGGGCATATCAAGCTGTCACGTCTCTTGTCTCAGGCGGCATGTCTGTCACTCACGCATGGCCAGTCCCATGGGGACAGGGGTGTGTGAGGGGTCTGCATGGTCCAGGTGGCTCCTGCCGGTACTCCCTGCTCCCTGCTCAGGAGCCCAGCTTCACCTACGCCTTCCCCAGCATCTCTGAGCAGCCACTGGGGGAAAAGCATGCCAAGAGCTTCTGGAGGTGGGGGAGGCTGGGGTGCAGGGTGAGGGGAGTTGCTTGTGGCCAGGCTGGCGGTGCAGCATGGCTGAACGGGGCATTGGGACAGAGGGGGGCTGCTACGTCTCTGCCCCAGACATGCTGGGAGCACAGATGGATGCACGTCACAGGAAGAGCTGGAGCAGGGGGGCGGAGGCAGTGCAGAGGTGCTGTGGATTTGGGATCGTGGCTTGGCACGCACCTTCCTTCCAGGTTGGCCCTCCTGCTGCCCCTGCTAACATCTCGTGCCAGGCTGCAGCCTGCCTGGCCCCTTCTGGCAGCTCCCTGGGACAGCTGCTCTCATCAGGCTCCCTGATATTAACCTAGATACTTCAGGCAAGATGTGCAACACCTGCCCGCTCAAGGGATGGACCAGCAGCAGGCTGACATCTTCCCAGCCCAGCTCTGTGCAGGGCAGGAGGGAGTGGATCCAGCCCAGGACATTGGTGGTGGGACCTCATGCTCCTGGAGGTGCAAGGCTTTATACTGGCGTCTGAATGGGCACAGGACAAGGGGGATTGTAGAACAGGCAGGCTCCCAGGTGGATCCCGAGATCCTTGGCTGTTCAGAGCGGGGTACCATGAGTCATTCTCTGCCAGAGAGAATGTGAACGGTGAAGCCGTGATTCACTCTCACTCTGGGCGTTTAATCCCTTGGCGTGATCTAGGATGGCAGCAATCCCATCAATGGGGAAAGAGAGATGCAAAATGTGAAAGGATGTGCCAAGGCCTTCCACTGCTGCCAAGGCAAAGCTGGGGACTGAGCTACAATGGCTGCTGAGGAACCGCAGGTTGTGGGCAGAATGGGGGCTGCCTTCTCTCTGTGTGATGGGAGGTGCCTGTCCCTGCTAAAGAAGCGTCTTTCCAAAAGCCCCACTGGCTGCACGTGCCCTGGGGTCCCAGGGCTCTGTGGGCAGACCCTCCCTGGCTGCTTGCTCACCAGGCTTGTCCAGGCTCCCCGCCTCTGCGGCAGCAAGGCACCCACACGTGCTCTCGCCCTGGCTCAGTTTTGCTCGTGCTTAGTGACGCAGTGTTTCAGTGAAACAACAGGCTCTGTGTGAAACGAATCGTGCAATGCCACCTAGCCCACACTTTCTAAGAAGTCTGGCTCACTTTTTCAAAGAGTTCAGTCTGCTGAGATGTGGTGATGGTGTGCGTCGTGGTCTGGAGCACTTGGGAGCCCCAGGCCTGGGATAAGCTCTCTTTCAGCTGGTCCAGGGGATCTCCTCGTTTCCTTTTTAGTTCCTCCTCTGGCTTCCTACAAGGCCACCACTTCGGGCAGTGGTTTCTTTTTTCGCAATCATGCTCCTCCATAGAGGAGCTAGATCCCTTTCTTCACCGGACCATCACGAAAGGCAGCCTGCTTGTGTGGCTTTCACACCGTGGCTGTGGTTGTCCAGCATCTGGGCACATTCATTAGCACCATGAACACCTTGCTCTTTCTCTGCTCTCCTAAGTCTTCATCCACAAACCTTTGCCTGGAAGTCAGCAGAGCCCTTCTGGAGGGTTGTAGAATTTCCAGGAGGAGTTTCTCTGCCACCACAGTGCCACCATTTCTGTCCCAAATAACATGAGCCAGACCAGCAAATCTCTTCTGTCTGTGTCGGTGGCTACTGGGACAATGACAAAGCAATGTCAGGAGGCTGTCGGTTCTACACTGCTCTGGGACCAAATAATCATTTAAGCCAACTCTGTTGTGCCAACATGGTCCTGAGCTTCTAAAGCTCTTTGTAAGCATTAATGGCCAATTCTCATGTCCGTGGATAACACAGTGCTACTGTAACTGTCGCTAGTATTTGTGAAGCTGCAACGCAGCAACAAAACCAGTTTCCTAGTGACTCACTGCAAGTGATGGTAAAGGACAGAAGAGGAGCCCAGAGCTGGGGTGGCACCACACTCTACCCTCTGCTCTGCACGCTGACATACTGATGGCCTTCTGGGTCCCGTGGAGAAAGCCCCCATCTCCTTGGGGCTGTGCTGTGAGCAGGACTGGGTACGGATGCTGTGTGCCTCGCCGACCCGCTGGGTGAGCAGCTTGGGAGACTGCCTGACTCACGGACACCCACGGAGACTCCTGTATCCCCACGCAGCTGCTGTGGGAGAAGTGAATTGTCCCCAGTCTGTGCAGATATTCTAGGAAACGTGTGCCTGGTAGCCACGGTTATTCTCCATCCATTGCCATCATGTGACTTCTGGGCAAGAGGTCCATCTGCTGATCTTCTGAATTGTGACTTCTAGGTTCTCGACAGAGTCCTTTGGTCAGGGGAAACGAAAAGTGAGGTCATGTCCTGTTCTCTATCATTTCATGGTCTCATACCATTATATAATATGCCACATAGGGCACTACTCTCATTGGGGCTCCGGGCACTTCCCTCTGCAGGGCTGTGGGGCACCCTTGACACAGCACTTTTCCATTGTGTCATGTTGTGTGGCAATGTTTCCGGTATGTTTCCCTCCTACTTGCTGTCTCCCTCTATAAAGCGGGCTAAACCCAGGGATCCCGCGTCAGGCACGGCAAGGAGCACTCTGCAGCAGTCTGGTCTGATTCCTACAACTTATCTCCACCCAACGGGAGCATGAAGACCTCCACAGCTGCCCTTGCTGTGCTTTTTGTGGCTGTCCTCTGCTACCAGGTCTCCTCTTCTCCAAGTGAGTCCAAGCTCTCCTGTCCCAGGAACTCTCTCCTCTTTCTTTCTGCCCTATAGGGTCTAGTAATGGTTGGCAGCTCTTCTGAGCATCTGCTGCAGGAAAGGAGAGGCATGTCTTGCTGCTCCTTGGCTTCCTGAGGGAAGGATGGCTGTGGTGGGAGCCCGTGGTGGGAGCGGCACCTCCACCAGCAAGGACCTTCTCTTCTTCTAACCCTGCTTCTCCCCACTGGCACTTTTCCTGGTCTGGTTTAATCATAAACCTTAACTTCTCTTCCAGTTGGGGTCAGCTTTTCTGGTCGTTGCTGTGTCCAATACATCACCAAAGCAATTCCCTCGAGCCGCGTGATCATGTATGAGCATGCCAGCAGCCACTGCTTCCAGCCAGCCGTGATGTGAGTAGATCTCCTGCCCAAATCCTGGGGGCTTCTGCTCCTCTAGAGCGTGGCAGCGCCAGGAAACCTCACGTCACACCCTATCCTGGAAGGGGAAACACCAGGCTGGGCTATCCCGTGTTGGCAGAACAGCCTGGAAACAACTCAGAGGCCAATCCCACATCCCGGGCAGCCAGTTTCTGGATGCTCTCTATTAGATTTGAGCCAAAAGAGCTTCTGCTGCTTATCCCTCTCATCCCTAGATAGTGGGACCCAGGCAGGATGGTCTCCTCTCCCTCTCCTCTCCTCTCCAGCTCCTTTAACTGGATTTCCTTCTGCAGATTTACCACAGTCACAGGCAGGATGGTCTGTGGCAAACCTGATGATAAGTGGGTCCAGGACATTGTGAATCGCCAAAAGGACAAGGAAGGCAGTGGATGAGCAACACCCTGCTCCCTCCAAGCGTTGGCTCTGCAAAGACCTGCTCCCATGGGCACCTCTGGGACACGTCCCTGTTTTCTTATTGCCTGTGAATTTGGCAGACTATTTATTATAGTGTTTATCGCTTTTATTTAAGTTTATGCAAAGGCAATTTTAATTTATTTGGTATTTTCAGTGAAACTTTTCATTATATTTTGGACTGGTTGTGTTGAAGTTATTTTTGTATAATAAAAAGGATCAAAACCTGCAGTTTCTCTCACTGGCTCTCGGGATGCTTTATGGAGGCTGTGCTGGGCAGTGGTGGCCGGGAGGGGGTCAATGTGACACTAGAGGGGTCTGTGGCACAGCAGGGTGGCTCGTGGTTCCCCCCAGCCCCTCCGTGCTGCTCGGTGGAGCATGGCTCATCCTGCCCACCGCCGGGAGGGCTCTGGGCAGCTGCCTGAGACCCCTGCCCCTTGCCCGCCAGCCTGTGAGCCCTGCGCCGGGCAGTACCCCAGCTGGCAGCTCTCTGCAGTGTGTGGGTGTCACAGGGGACATTTCAGCATGAGTGGGGGGTGTGGGAAGGCGCGGGGGTCACCAAGCTCAGCCAGCACCTTCAGGTGGGTGGGCAATGCCGGGGGTCCTGCTGCAGCCACCGACTGCTCGGCTCAGCAAACAGCGGGGACAGCCCCGTCCCCTCTGCCATCCCAGCACCCGGGGTTATCTACGGGCAGGGATTATTTCTGGTGCTTCCTAATTTGTCCCTCTCTCCCGGCAGGGTTTTTCTTTCGCTTCTGGAGGAAGCTCCAGCCTCTCGGGCTGGCTGCAACTGTCCCGGCCAACACCACGCTCCTCCCCCCGCCGGCACGGAGACTCCCACGGCCGGTGTCTCCTCCAGGCTCTTGTGCTTCTGCCTCCCGGTGAGACTATCGCGGCCACGCCAGCCCGCCAGCCTGCCTCTGCTGCTTGACCTGGGGGACAAGGTGCGGGGAGCGGCCGTGGGGCTGTGGCGGCCGCCATGGCACTGGCGGGTGCCCTGGAGCGGCTGCAGGAGGAGGCCATCTGCCCCATCTGCCTGGAGTACATGAGCGAGCCCGTCAGCGTCGACTGCGGGCACAACTTCTGCCGCGGCTGCATCGCCAAGCACTGCCAGGACAAGGGGATCTGGGCCGATGGGCCCTTCTCCTGCCCGCAGTGCCGGGCCTCCTGCCACCGCAGCGGCTTCCGACCCAACAGGCAGCTGGCCAACATCGTGGAGAGCATCCGGCAGCTGGGGCTGCGGGGCGGCGCGGGGACGGAGCTGGGCCCGGGGACCCCGCTCTGTGCCCAGCACGACGAGCGCCTCAAGCTCTTCTGCGAGGAGGACGAGGAGGCCATCTGTGTGGTGTGCCGGGAGTCGCTGCAGCACCGCTCGCACACCGTCTACCCCATCGAGGAGGCTGCGCAGGTCTACAAGGTAGAGGAGCGGGCGTCCCCGTCCTACCCAACGCACCCCGAGCACACTGGCGCTGGGGGTCATCCAGGACCCCACCGTCCCCCTCCCAACAGCCCCAGAGGCTGTGCCGGGAAATCAGAGGAGGGGGTGGCAGAGATGGTGGCATCCACCCAGCTGCTCCCATTGCCGTGATGAGGCTGGACCCGCTGGCTCCCAAACTGTGGGGGCACCCAGGCTCCCCCCTGCCCGTCTGGGTGCATGGAGGCAGCCCGGCTCCCTGCCCCTCTGTGACCCCACCGGGGAAGGACCCCTATTCCATGGGGGGGGTGGAGGTGGAGGTGGAGGTGGAGGTGGGTCCTGCCATGGGACATTTCACCTCGGTGGAGGGGTGCACCCACACCCCATGTCCCAGTGATGTTCCAGCAGCTCCCCGCCGGCCGATCCACGCCCCGGCATTATGGGGAGCGTCACTTTGTTCTCCAAAACACTAACAGTGAGAAAAAGATGGAGAAAACCCAAGGAGCGTAGAGAGGGTTAACTCTGTGAGCGGAGTGAAGCGCACAGCTGCTGGGCTCGGGTGCCAGGGCTGGCACTGCCTGGCACGGGGTCACGGTCCCTGTCCCCTGGCTGCCTGCTGGCACCCGCTTTCCCAGGGCAGAGGGGGCCCGGCCGAGCTGCGGCGCTTGGCAGGTGCTGCTGCAGCAAGCTGAGCCCATTTCTTCTCTTTTCAGATCAAACTCCAGAAATCTCTGGAGCACCTTTCAAAAGAAGTGGAGGACGTGAAGAAGTATGAGTCAGCGGAAAGGATGAAAACCCAGGAGTGCAAGGCAGGTGCCTGGCTTAATTCTCAAAGAATGAGCTTCAGAGATATCAGCAATTATCGTCTTGTCTGGGGCCATGAGTTTGGCATCATCCTCAGGATGGGATGTGTCCCCACGTCCTGCTGTTGTGTGGAGGACTGGTGCTGGAAACCAGGCTCAGTGACTGTGCATGGCTCTGTAAAAAAAAATTTAATGTTTGCAAAGAAATTCTTTGCAAAGAGCAGCACGCCAGCTCCACCGAAACCATGAGGGCTTGTGTGCTGGTTAAACAAGTAGACACTGGATATTTTTTGTCTTTCGTTTTACGATGCATGTCTGAGTTACAAGCCTGGCGTAAGCCATACGGTGAGCTCTGCTTCATGGCAATAGGAACTAGAAGTGTTTTCATTGAAAAAAAGAAAAGCTGAATTAGTGCACCTCTGCCTGGCTCCAGGCAGTCCCGGGGAGATGTGACACGAGCAAAACAGCTTCAGTTCGCGTCCCTCTGGGAAGGAAGCTGGAAAGTAAAAGTAACTGCAGAAGAGGAAACGAAACTGCTGGACTGAGTTATCCAGCTGCGAGCTAGAGTTGATGATTAATCGGCTTTGGCAGGGAAAACAGGTTTCTCCCAACTCCCCCAGCTGTGTGCTCAGCTCCTCTACCTGCCTGCTGCAGCCTGACCAAGTGGGTGGTGGGTTTCTGGGGTGCCCCCGCATGCATACTGCATAGGCTGGGATGGAGCTGGGGATGGGGGCTGTGAAAGAGTCAGTGCCTCCCACCCGCCTGAGTCAGGGCTCCAGGGCCACAGCTCAGCTGCCTCTGGCTTCCTCCCGGCCCGGGGGCTGGTCACGCTTTTTTGGTAAAAAGGAAAAGATGTCCCTTGTGAGTGGTGAAGGAAGCGGCTGTGACTGTCCTGGCTTATCAAGCCTCCGTGACTCAGGTCCAAGAAATCATGTGCTTGGAGAGAAAAGTAAATGCAATTCTGTTTCCTTTTGATCATGGTTCTAGCTAACTGCTGTGTGTTTTCCTGATGCTTCATGTTTCGAGCTAAGTGCCAACTTTTAGGGCTCGGGCAAAAAAATCCTAATGCGCTGGCAGACCCTGCCTGTTGCTGGCTGTGGCGAGAGCTCTGGGGGAGTTGTCCCTGGCTCCCCCTTTCCATCCCTCCCCAGCCCCAGGGCTTTTTCCACCTCTTTCCCTTTGCTGCGGGTTTTCCCAGCGTTTCCCCTGGCTACCCCAGCAGCGAGTTAGCCTGGATCTAGCTGAGGGGGTGAGTTGTACCACATCTAATAAAAACCTACCCCAACACCTGATGGCATCTCCTTGCAGCCCCCCAGCTCCCCCCCCACCCTGTCATGAGGCATTCTGAGGTCCATGTGAGCAGAAATGCCCCAGGTGAGGTTCTGCTGCTGGTAAACAGAGGATGTGAGTGGGAACTCCAGGTGAAAGCAGACCACTTACCCTCAGGCTGTTTTCTCAAATAAAGGCACTTACCAAAAAATGTGGTGGTTTCCCAGGAGCTGGTGCTGGGCACGGATGCCAGAGCACTCGTCTCCATCTCAGCTGCCTGGCTAACGTTGCCTCTCTTCACCCCATGTATCTTCTTATCGCAAGGAGACAGTGAAGAAAAAGCGGGAGAGGATTGTGAGCGAGTTCGGGAAGCTGCATCGGCTGCTGGCTGACGAGGAGAAGCTGCTGCTCCAGAAGCTGGAGGAGGAGGAGAAGCGGATTCTGCTGATGATCAATGAAAATCTGGCCAGGCTGGTGGAGCAGAAGTCCTTTCTGGAGGAGCTGATCCTGGAGATAAAGGAGAAGACCCAGCAGCCGGCGAACGGGCTGCTCAAGGTCAGGCTACGGCACCAGCATCACCAACTCAGCCCCGATGCCTTTGCCGTCTGGGCATGTGGCCGGAGCCAGGCTGGCTGGTGGGCGCGAGGCTCTGGAGCCCCACACCCAGAACGGTTTTTTTCTTCTCCCTCTAGGACATGAGAAGCATCATGAGCAGGTAGGTACCCGTGCTCATTCTTCGTACCATCCTGGCTGCCTCCAGGCTCCAGGCGAGATGTTCCTGCCAGCCACCCCATCCTCCCTGCCCAGAGTCTGGTTTGGTCCTGCCTGAGGCTGACAAAGGGACTGAGACCAGCGGGGGCTGGCAGAAGAGACTCCATCCTCTCCCTCTCAGGACCGCAGAGCCAAGGTCTTGCCTGGCCTTGTGGTGTGTGAGCTGCGTCCCTTCCTAAGGGACACACTGCTGGGCTGGCTCTGCTCCTTCCTCCCCAGGGACTGGCGCTCCTGCTCCCTGCATCGGTTAGCTCTCATCCCATCGGGCTTGCCGATAAGCCAGCGGATATCCCTAGTGCTCCTCACAGCCGAAGAGCTCAGGGGATGGGGTGCATCTGTGTAGCCAACATTAATCCACCCCCAGTAGGAGACCAGTCATGCTGTGGGCTCTGGATACAGCCCACAGGCATTGCTCTCCTTTCAGGTGTGAGGGGGTGAAGTTCCCGTCCCCCAAGGCTGTGTCTGTGACCCTGAAGGAAGACTACAGCATCCCTGAGCGCTGCCTGGGCATGAGGGACATGCTGAAGAAGTTCAAAGGTAAGGTGGGGGCTGCTTTAGGGCCAGCTCCTGGCACATTTGGGCTCTGGTACCCCCCACCATACTCTGGGGCATGGGGAGGTTTTTGCAACAAGCTTTGTCCAGCTGCTCCCAGTTTGTGTGCTGATGAGTCCAGGCTGGTTTCTTCGTGGGGAAACCTTCCTCCTTCTGGTCTTGGATGGGTTGTGAGGTGACCCTAAGCCTAGGAGGCCACTCAGGAGTTTCAGTTGCCCATGAACTCTTGCATTCAGTGTCGGCTGCTTCTGAAGCTGTGCCAGGGGCTGCAGAGCCGCCCTCGTTCTGTTCCTGCTCTGCAGCCAGATGCCAAATGTTTTGATGTGGGTTATGGTTAGCATGATGTTATGTATTGCGCTTCCCCACTGCCGGGCAGCGCTAAGAGCTGTGCAAAACGATGGGTGCAGGCAGATACATGTAGGAGGTGGGAAGAGCTGTCAGAGCCCAGCATCTGGGTTGCAGACACCCGCTTGTGTCCATACCTGCAGACCCCTGAAGCCCTGTCTGTCCTTCTGCCCTTCTCTCGCTCCAGTGGATGTGACTCTGGACCCCGAGACGGCACACCCTGATCTCACCCTGTCTGAGGACCGCAAGAGCGTGCGGCGTGGGGGCAAGAAGCTGCTTCTGGTGCTCTTTGACAACCCCAAGAGGTTTAGCACTGCTCCAGTGGTGCTGGGGAGTCAGGTCTTCTACTCAGGCCGCTGCTACTGGGAGGTGCAGGTGGGAGACAAGCCCGAGTGGGGCTTGGGGCTGTGCCGGGAGTCTGCCAGCCGCAAAGGCAATGTCCTCTTTTCCCCAATCAATGGCTACTGGGTGCTGCGGCTGCAAAATGGGGGCAACTACGAGGCCCTCACCTCACCTGTCTCTGTGCTGAGCCTGAGCGTGAGACCCCGGCGCATCGGCATCTTCCTGGACTACGAGGCAGGAGAGATCTCCTTTTACAACGTCAGCGACCGCTCCCACATTTACACCTTCACTGACAGGTTTTCAGGGAACCTCCGGCCTCTCTTCTTCCTGGGTGCCTTTTTGGGGGGTAGAAATGCAGAGCCCTTGGTGATCTCCTGGGTCAGGGACACACAGGGGACTGGGTGCATCGTCCTGTGACAGCGGCTGCCCTGGCTTCTCACCAGTGGGCAGAGACCTGGGAGCCCAACCGACTCCTCCCATGAGTGGGACAGCAGCAGGGAAATAGCCGTGTGCCTTGGCAAGCGTCGTGCCAGGGTCCCCCTGTGCTCCTGGCTGCTGAGGGTGACCCACCAAGTGTGACACCCACCCCGTGCCATGCAGGGGTGCCCTGGGAAGGGTGCTTTGCTGCGAGAACGTGCCATAACCCATTGTGCCTCCAATGTGGACACAGGGGCCCACTGACCACTGCTGCTCATCTCATGGGCTGCTGGGGAAGGCTGCACACCCACCCTGCTGTGTAGCACTGCTTTTGGTGTGAATTGTGCTGGAATAAGGCAATAAAGGGTTGATTTGGGGAGGCTTGTGCAGTTAGCAGTGTGGTTTTGTGGTGCATCCGTGCCTGCTCATTAACCTCAGCTAATGCCCAACATCTCAGAGGGCAACAAGTGCTTCTGGACCTGGTCCTCTCCAGCCCAAAGAGAGTCCTTGAGAGATCCTGCTGTGGCATCTGAGGGACATTACAAGAAGCCGGGCACCTGCAAGGCAGGGATTTGGTAGCAGCAGCTGCCTGTGTAGTTGGCCGTGCTCCAGCCTGACAGTGCTGAGGCCTGGGGTGAAGTCAAGGGGACATCTGAGAGTCCTGCGTTCAGCTCTGGGGCTCCCAAGATAAAAAAGACACAGACCTGTTGGGTGGGTCCAGAGGAGCCACGGAGATGGTCCGAGGCTGGAGCAGCTCCCGTGCGAGGACAGGCTGAGAGAGCTGGGGGTGTGCAGCCTGGAGAAGAGAAGGCTCCGGGGAGACCTTAGAGCAGCTTCCAGTGCTGAAAGGGGGCTACAGGAGAGATGGGGGGGCTCTGGATCAGGGGGTGCAGGGACAGGATGAGGGAACGGTTTGAAGCTGAAAGAGCGGAGATTTAGATGAGATATTAGGAAGAAGTTCTTTATTGTGAGGGTGGTGAGGCAGTGGCCCAGGTTGCCCAGAGAAGCTGTGGATGCCCCATCCCTGGAGGGGTTCAAGGCCAGGCTGGGTGAGGCTTTGGGCAACCTGGGCTAGTGGGAGATGTCCCTGTCCATGGCAGGGGGTGGGACTGGATGGGATTTAAGGTCCCTTCCGACCCAAACCATCCTGTGATTTTATGATCTGTACGGGTGAGGGTGCTGCAGTGCCTGGTGGTCCCTGGGCTGATCTCTCTCATCTCCTGGCAGGGAGATCACCTCCAGGCTTGGTAGGTCCAGCCCCTTATGCCTCCCCTCACAAGCCTCACAGGTGTAAAATCTCCAAGTGTGGGAAGTGCTGTGTTGTCCACCCCAGGAAAGGGACACTTTGTTGCAAAACAGGGAAAGAAAAATAACTCAGCCTCTGCTGATGTCTCCATAGGTCACCCCTGGTATTTTGTCTCTCCATTCCCTGCATGGAGCAGGGCACACTTTAGACAAAAATAATTAAGCTGCTTAATTTAGAGACCTTTTCAACTTGAATAAAATGAGATTTGATAAACCACAGTCCCAAATGCTCAGCACATTTTATCTGGGAATGTCCTGGATGATGCTTTAAGAGGCTACAAGTGAAGAATGATGCTGGACCTGAGACAGCAGTTCCTCTCAGCTGATTTTGTTGTGTTTTGGGGAGTTCCACCCTCCTCCCTCCCTTCACCTTCTGGCTCTTTCTTTTGGAGACTGCATGGCAGAGAGGACACCCCAGCTAGAAGAGCCCCATCCCAGCTTTGCTGTGTCTCAGGAAGGAGAAGGGCAATGGGTCTCGGTGGGCTCTGCACCTCATTGACCTTGATGGAGATATTAGAGAAGTTTATGGAGCCTGAGAAGATAAGAAAAGACAGGAACTTCGAGGTCTTGACAGAGGGCTGGAGGAAGAGGCAGTTGTGGCAGGGAGCCGTGAGGACAGGCAGGGAACCCTGTTGTGCAGGGTGGCAGGAAGGACCCAGGGTAAATGTCACGGGATGGGGGTGGAAGGAGGTGGTGAGATGGAAACTGTCCAAGCAGGAGCGATCTGACCAGGGCAAGGTGACATGAGTGGCACTTGCTGCACAGTGCCAGACGGACAGAGTGTTTCCAGACAAGGCGGGAGGAAGTGCAACAGTTCAGAGATGTTGCAAATAGGGGGAAGAGGTGAGTGAGTGGAGGGGATGTGGACTCACCCTATGCAGCACTAGCGTTCCTAGAAATCATGAATCTGCCACACCCAGGAAGGAGAGTAAAGGTTGAAGGCACAAGATCGCTCGGAATATGGTATGAAATTTTCCATCTGGTGGACTCTCTGCATCACCTCAAAGTAAGAAACTGCTCAGGGCAGATACCAGTCTGCCCTGAGCTGCTCAGATTGGTTTGCAGTGGGCAGCTAGAGAGAAGCCAGGAGCACTGGGACCTGGCTTTTACAACTCCCTGCTGACTTAAAGCTGAAGCTTTCCCTAAACCTATTTGCAAGCAGGTTTTCCAGTGAAGTCATGGCAAATCGAGCTCGCCCCTGTCTGGCCGTCCATGCAGATCCCACCCAGCAAGGACCAGGTCCTGCTCGGACCACCTGCGTCAGCCGCGAGGGATGGCTGCACGGCACAGCACGGTCCGACCCGAGCAAGTGGGTCTTCTCACAAGTGCTCCTGCTCCCCAGCTCCTCAGCTCCAAGCAAGCTGGTGACCCTCAGATGGCATCATAAGGTTGTTTGTTCCCAAAGGGGCTGGCGCCTCTGTGTGCCAGGCTAATCACAGCCACGCCATTTCCATTTGATTTCCACATGCTAAAGGAAGACGGGCATATATATTTATATGGATGGATGGATATACTTGTATTTTGCAAGGATGTTTGGGGTTGGGACAGTCTCTTGCTGTGGTGGGTCCCAGGACTGACCTGCTCAAGCTGTCTGGTTTTATTGAAGGCAGTAATCCCTCTCTGGTTTTATTGAAGGCAGTAATCCCTCGGGATACCACATCTGGCAGAATGGCCATGGGTTGGGGGCTGGGTTGGGTGATCAGGGAGCTATTTATCTGAGCAATCAGTAGATTAATGTCACATTTGTAGGCTTTGGCTCCTGGGGCAGCTGGGTCACCCAGAGGCACTGACCGTGTCCCCTGTTAAGGTTCTCCCCAGCAAAATTTACAGATGTGCGCTTTTAGAAGTGTGCTTTCTCAACAAATGGTAGCATCTTTCTTTCTTCTCTAGTATAGTGGAAAATGCTTTGTCATCTTAGGGGGATGTGAGCCATCATCTGCATCTTTCTAACAATTGAGCAGAAAGCTTCTTTTGGCTCTTCATTGCCACGTCTGCATTCTGTTGGCCGTTACAGGAAAAGTGATAACCAGGCACCATTTCTACCATAATACTTCTGCATATTCCTCAGCCCTGGAAGTCTGGGATGTATTTATATATTAGGGTTATAACCCTAACCCTGACCCTAACCCTAATTTATATAAAAATTATATATTTACTTCAAGAAAACATTACTTCTGTATACAGTATGCAAACCCATCCACTTTTACACGCCTTTTTTGGATGCTGGCCCCTCAGAAGAGACATGATCCCCCACCTTGGTGTCTCTGGGAAGAGCCGTTTCAGGTGGAGGACTGAGCCTCCCCTCCTTGCAGTGAGCTGGGGCTGGGTCCCTGGGATGGTGAGGAAGGCAAAGAGCTTCTGAGCACACGGGCTTTTTGCCTTCAGGGAGTCTAATTTCTCTCTGAAAAAGTGGAGATGTAAAAGCTGTCAGACCATGAATCAATCCATATCTCCATCAGTGCCCTCTGCTTCTCGCATTCCCCTGTGGGTGCTCCCCAGGCACCCCACGAGGCTGCTTCTGGGAGGGATGAGCATCCTGCTGAGCCCCTGAGACCCATGCATGAGGGTGTCCCGGGGCTCCTCCAAGGGCTGCATGGTGTGAGGTTTTCCTGCGTCACTCAGCTCTAGCAGCAAGATCAGCCTCAAACAGCAACACCCACGTACACAATACCCGCTGCTCCGGGCAGGGAAATCCCTGGGTGCAGATCTGAGCTGATGGTGACATGGGTGCTGCAGCCCCTGCCTGTCCCTGCTCCGGGCCACCTTCTTGCACTCCTCCTCCTTCTCCTTTGCGAAATGTGGTGGCTCTGAAGATTGCCAGGGATACTTTCTCCATGCACACGCTGCAGCTCGGGGCCTTGGAGGCAGCTGCCAGCTTGCGGAGAGCTGCTGGCTGCCTGTGCCTTGCTCATGCAGCTCCATTCACACCTCTGTGCCCGGGGGTGTGGATTAGCAAGCGCAGCATGTTCCTCATATGCACTTTGAGGGCTTCTCTGAGCTGTCAGGTGTAGGTGGGTGTAAGATCAAGAAAGACATGAGCAATTCAGGACTCCCTGCAGGCTCCCGGAATAGCGGCGAGGAGTGAGCTGAGGTACCCAGGGTGGGTGTCTGCTGTGGGCGACTTGATTGTGACCCGGGTTGTTAAGGACGTTGGCACACAGGGTTGTTTGCAACAGGCTCGAACAGCACACGACTGGATGCTGCTCCCCTGACGAACCTGCTCTGTGTGTCCTTTGACAAGGACCCCAAGGCTGTGGAACTGCTGCCAGTGCCATGGGGACAGATGGGGCTTGTGTTCAAGAGGCACTGGGGAGGCTCAGGTGTTACGGGATGACCCTGTTGCAGGTGTCCCTGCTCCCACCCCCTGCTCCTGCCGTTCTCTGAAGTGAGGGCAGCTCTGGGCACCCCACTTTGTGCCAATCTCCATCATCAGGGTGAAGCTGCTGGGCTCCGGCACTTGGATACAGGGCTGGCTGGTACCCAGGGGCCAAGGTGTCCTCGCTGCCAGCATGGCCACAACGAGCCCTCCTCCTGAGCTGGCCCAGGGCATGCAGGGCTGGGGAGTCAGCGCTGTGACCAGAGCCACCACCCTCGCCTGCAGGAGCAGCTCCTTGTCACTAAGGCACAGCCGTCTTCATGCCCACCCGAACCTCCCAGCATGGGCTCCCTCCCAGCAGCTCCTCAGGGCAGGGGCTCTGGTCCTGGGCGCTGGCACATCTCCCCATTGGATCCCCTCCTCCTCGGATGCTATTTTGAGCTGGGCACAGTCAGTGCCGTAGCGGGAGGACTGATGGGTTGCACGCTGCCCCGTGGGCTGAGGAGCTGGGGGCTGCGGTTCCTGAAGTGACGAGGCTTCTGACACAACCGATACGCTCCTTCCTACTCGAAACGCGCCCACGTCCCCCTGGTCCCTTCCAGCCCCACCCGAGGCTCCTCTTGCTGCACGACTCCCTCCCAGCCCCTGCCCTCTGTTTGCTCATCTTTACCCCCTCCCCATGAGCCGCCTCCTGCCTTGCTGCCCTGTGTCTCACCCACACTGTCCTCCCCAGTTCAGTATGTAAACCTTCGTTGTTCATCCAACAGCACGTATCCAGAGCTCATCAGAGTAACCTAAATGTCACCAGTGGTGTGGGCTCCATCTCCTGCCGCTCTGGTGGGAGACCAGCCCCAGGGCTGCAGTGGGGATGTCTCCTTGCAGGGACAGATCCTGCCCTGGGGCTGGGGGCTGGCAGGGCAATTGTGGGGGGCACTGCATCTCTGGACACTGTATCTCTGGACACTGCAGCTCTGGACACTGCATCTCTGGACACTGCATCTCTGGACACTGCAGCTCTGGACGTTGCAGCTCTGGACAGGCATCTGTCCAGATGCCCGCCAGAGATGGGCAGGTTTTGGAGGCATGGAGAAAGAAGCATCTTTTCTCATGAGGGACGTGTTTGCTAAACCTCATGTCCCAGCTAAACAAGAGTTTAATGAAATAGTTCCAAAAATCTTGTAGTGAAACATATCTTTTCCATCCTCAGCTCTGGGAATAGCTGATCCATTTTAGCTGCAGCTCTCAGAAAACTTTCTCTGAAACAGCCAGCATGTCAAATTTCAGCCTCTAAAGGTAACATTTTAATTGACTATAATGGGGCCAGTGATGGAATTTAACTAGCTGCCAGTAGTCATAATGAATAGTAATTAAATACCTTATAAAAAGAATGAGACAAGCTACCTGAATGTAATCTATGCCCTTCTCACACCTCCTCCATGGTATTTCTCTTCTTACTTTGCAAAAAAGGATGTTCAGATAGGGTTTCTGACAGCATAGAAATGGGAATAAAGAACATGTTGCCACTATTATAATTACAGTTATTGTCATCTCAAAGAATTGCAATGGAGGCAAAGACAGAAAGTTCTTACAAAAATATTTATTTCTCAAAATTTGAATTAAATATTGCATCAAAAATACAATTAATTAAATACAGACAATGTAACCTGAGCATGAGACTTCATTTAAAAAAATATATCTATTAAATAATATTTGTATTTATCTGGAGTGGAGTTATTGCACCTGATCCCTCCCCTATAAAAAAGCAAATATCTAAACACTAAAGTCAGATTCTGGAACATTTTCACTTTCTCAGCTAGCTTTAAATGGCATCAAAGCATTTCTGATGGAGCCTGCAGCTGACCGTGGCTCGCTCGTCGCGGCAGCTGGGGTCTGTCCCAGGACCTCAGTTCAGCTCCAGCTCGTTCACGTACTGCTTGACCCAGTCCTGCTCGGGGTTGGCGCAGACTTCGCGGCCTTTCCTCGTGACAAACCTGCGGGGTGCAGAGAGGTAAGTTTTCGGTGCATAGAGGAGGAGCCCTGCCCTGGACCCAGCCTCTCCCAAGGATCAGCAGAATTTGGGATGCAGCACGCTGTGCCCATCACATCAAGCAGCCACCAGTTAGTTCACAAAACAGTGGAGCAGGACCAGCACGAGCCCCTGTGCACTGAGCCCATGGAGCATCACCCCACACCTCTTGTCCCCCATCCCCTGGGGCCAGCCACCACTCTCTCTCCCTCTCTGGACCCCACCACCACCCCAGAGGAGGGCACTTACACGACAGCGGGCTGGGAGCACTGGCTGTTGGTCTCATAGTACTCCACCACGAAGCTGCGGGGCAGCTGGCGGGAGGTGTAGGTGAAGCAGCAGGAGGTTGGTGGGTCGGAGCCAACTGTGAAGGGCAAAGATGGTCATCAGCAGCGGCCAGGGATGGGGAGCAGGGGCAGGGGGCTGGGACTGCAGACCCCTGGGCCTGGGGAGCGGGGAGGATGTGGAGGAGGAAGAGAAAAGATGAGGTCTTTTTTTCTTCTTCATTTGATTCTCTCTCTTTTGGCTTTGCCCTGAGCTGGCACTGACACAGCCCATGCTGTGCTTTGAGTTGTACCTTCCCCATGGCAGGAGAGCCCTGATGGCCCTGGGGCACCTGCCAGCGGGGGTATGACACGGGAGGGGACCCAGGGGTGGAAGGGCTGGCAGAAGGGACCCTGTCTCAGCAGCAACATCTCTCCTGTTGCCATTTAGAGAGGAGGGGGAGAGCCCGGACTTACGAGGTGCAGCAGAGGTCTGGTAGCAGAAGGCGGCAATGAGGACAGCGAGGGCAGCCACAGAGACCTTCATGTCGGCTGAGGAGTGGTGGCTGGAGTTGAAGCAGATGAGTGGAGGTTGAAAGCCTCTGTTCGGTCTGATGCTGGGACAGTCAGCAGCTCCTCTATTTATGGGGTGAGGAGGTCCGCGCAGCGGCTTGCGTAGGCATGGTGGAATTTCCGCCAGAGAAGAGGCTGCTGGTGGTGCAGTCTTGTGGTGGAACGGAGCAGCAGCCCCACGGAAGGGAGAAGCTCCCCCCTTGTTTCAGTGCCTCCCCAGTAACACAGGATATGAAACAATCACCATCGCTATTTCTGCTTCTTTCCTACATGCCCCTTAGTAAGAAGTTCCCCTGTGGAGGTTCCTGCATTTGTCAACAAGCCCCTGTTACCCAACTGGTCCCACCAGCTTGGAGGCAAGAGGGCATCCTACCGAGAGCTGTGCAGATGGGTTGAGGAGCATGGAAGGGATGAGGTCAGTTAGGGAAAAAGGGACTGAGGTCTCCTCTACCCTGTTTCCTTCCCACAGCTGGACCACCTGCGCTGCCCCAATAGCAGGAGACGGGAGCCGTCACCAGTGGGCTCCATGGACGTGATTCACATCATCTGAGGGCACTCAGGGCATGTCCTGCGGCTGTGACAGCACTGCAGACACCAGCACAGAGAGTGGCAGGCAGGAGAGAAGAGTCCCAGAGGCTGAAGCACTTGAGTTTCCTCCTCGGTTTAAGGGAAGGAAGAGCTGGGATGGGGCGTTATCTCCTGGAGGTGCCTGCCACACTCCAGGTCCTATAGGGAGACCCTAAATGACCAGTTTATGTTAAACACTTAAATTTCAATGGCTACTGATAGGTGAGACCTATCATTGCTGAGCGTGGAGATGCAGAGAGCCAAAAGGAGCATGGAGATGCTGGATGCAACCCTGAAGATGAGGCAGGAGGGACTCAGAAGACACTGCTTCTGAAAACCAGGAGCATCTTAACAGGGGGACGAGGGCGGAAACTGGGATTTCTGTCAAGAAAGTAGTACCTGGTCTCAGTGGAAAAGACAAAATTGTAATGACCACGTTGTATGGGAGAGAGTAAGAGCTCACAGCTCTCTGAGGGCTGGGCAAGGGCTGCAGCCAGGGATGGCTCATGGGGAAGATGTCACCAGCCTACATACACACAGCCATGGGGGTCTACCGAACTCCTCTTTGTCCCTGAGGAGGAGAGGGAAGACCTGGCAGGAGGTGATGGATGCTCTGGGAATAGCTGAGCACTGTCCATCCATAATGAGATGTTACTAGAAGGAAAACTCTTCTCAACAGAGAATTCCACACATTTCTGGGAAATGTCCCAATTTCATTATTTTCAAGACATCAGTGAGTGGTGATGTCTTGGCACATGCTGCCTGAGTGTCAGTGGAAGGGTTAGGGTTAGGATTAGGAAGGACTATAATGTGAAGTGGAGCAACCCAACCACACGCCTAGCACCTCTGCACCCCTACCGCAGCGCTGGGCACTGACTCACTGTGTTTCTATTACAAGCTCCTGGCTGTCAACCCAGGCACCTTCTGTAAATAGCCTGGTGTTTTCCAGATGTCACGCCAATGCCGCATGATGCGCACAGCCCTCCGCCAGCTGTGGGCTGCCCTGCCTCCCCTTCTACCTGCCGCTGCAGGTCAGTTCCCTGCAGGTGAGCTGCTCTGCTCCATAACTGCTCTTCTGGTGGGAGGTGTCCCTGACCATGGCAGGGGGGTTGGAACCTCGATGAATGATCTTGAAGGTCCCTCCCAACCCAAACCATTCTGTGATTCTGTGATTCCATGCAGGCAGAGAGGGGTCTGGAGGACAATGTGGTCCTGGACTTGTGCAGGAGAAGACCCAGAGGTGGCCTTCTCTCAAGGAGACTCCTGCTGGGAGCCGTGGTGTTGGGTGGGCCCCTTGCCCTGGCTGGGGAGGACAGTTCTACCCCATGGAGCAACTGTGGCTCTTGCCAAGCCGAGCATCACCTCCTTCCTGGCCACGTCACGGTCAAGCTGGTTCCCTCTCCATCCGTCACTTTACCATCTGCAGAGAGAGGCACGTCACAGGCTCACCCATCAGTTCAGACCCCACTCCCTCCTCCGCTTGTCTGCTTTCTTGTCCCCAGATATCCTGGGAGGATGGGGAGAGAGCCTGCCTCTGCAGGCTGGGCACCTATCCAGGCAGGAGGAGGGAACCCGGCATTCAGCCGGACGTCAGCTGGACCAGGAATCAGCCCTGAGCTCACGTCAGCTTCCTTGGCTCCTCTGCCTGGTTGCTCAGGGAATATAACTCTTGGCTGTATGTAAGAGCGTGGTTTGCCTCTGAGCTGTTCCTGTGATTGTACCTTCAAGCATCCATGGGTCATGTCTTGAGATTTGCCACCTACAGCTGTCTGGCCCTGTCTTGTTCCCCAGGCACCAGCGTGGGCAGGGCAGGTGGGAGAAATACCATTTATGGTGCAGAAGTGTTCTGATAAAAAACAAGTTTCATTGAAACAGAAGAATTAGCTGGAAATCTGCATCTATTAGTCAAATGTTTTCAGTGAGCCATTTTTCCATTTCAGGTGGCTAAAAACCTCCATGTCTTTATACCTTTGTCAGCAAGCAGATGCCAAATTATTTTGGACTGCCAGGGACAATTTTTTAATTAATCAAAACAATTTTCTCAGTTTAGCTGAGTCAGTTTAGGATCAGTTTCTCCTAGATAACGTGTTGCAAGGGATGAAATTTTTCCACTGCCGAAAGCCAAAAACAACCCCAAAGTCAGAGTGTTTGCTTCCCAGGAGTCTGTTTTTTCCTTAGAAATCTGACAAAAGCCCGCAGTCTGCCAGTTCTTTGCAGATTGGACAGAGGTAAGAGGCTGTAGAGATGCCCTGAGATGTTGCAACATGGTCCTAAAAAAATATTTCCTTAATCACTCCCCAGCATTCCAGTCATGATGAAAGAGGAAAGTCATTCCTTCCAGCTCTTCTCCCTTTTAGAAAGAGGGGAAGCTGCGCGTCTCGGATGGAGGACCGTCTAACCTGGAGGTGCTCCGAGATAGAGCATGGCAAAGGAGGGGTGGGCTGGAGCGCCTCGGGGGGAATTGGGTTCACAGCACAGCAAAACGGTGGTGGGAGGGGGAAGTTTTCCCATCATGGCTCCAGCTGGTTTCAGGATCCGTGGCCCAGACTGTGGCGTCCCCTTGCCCCCATGCCAGCAGGCAGTACCTAGAGTCAGTAGGACGGGATGTCCGAAGCTGTCAGCTGATGTTGCACCAATTTACACAGAGGGATATGATAGAGGCTTTCTGCAACCCCCCAAAAAATCCCAGGAGAAAGTGCTAAGTAAAGCAAGTGCCCAAAATAGGTTCGGTGATAGCAGAAATAGGGAAATTCTCAATCTTGAATGAAAGGGGAACCCTGCAAAAAAATGAGACTGGCTGATGTAAACTGCTATTTATAGCAGGTTTTAATGCTGAGGAGGCAGGATTCACTCAGAAAAGGAAGTACTCAAAAATGTCCTGAGTTCAGAAACTGGCTCTAGGATAATCATCTCCACTTCCACCTGCAGCAGCCTGCTCGGAGCTCGGGCACCAATGACTTTCTGTAAATGTCCGGAAATTTCACCCCCACCATCCTTGAGATTTCTGGAGAAATGTTGGAATTTTTGAAATGATGTCATGTCCTGGAACTGGCTTCAATAGGAACCCGCGTGTGTGGGAGCGACTGGGAACCATCTGTTTCCACCGTGCTGGGTGAAGGGGAGAGCACGGCCGCCCCGGCTGGATGGTGTGACCAACCACCAGCCACCGCCAGCCACGTCGCACAAGAGATACCTTCATCTTTCCCCAAAATTGCGTCATGCCAGGAAGATGCTCGTAGCTGATAAGAAAAATGTATCTTGTTGAAGGTTCAACCTTTCTCCAAAAAGGGCATTTTTCTGAAAAAAATGCCCTGGGGAATATGATTGCTTTCTAATGGCTGATGCCTCAAATTTTTCCTCGTCTTTCTTTTGAAACAAAACAAACCAAAGAGGATTAAGTGTACGGCATTTCAAACCAAATTAAAGTGAAACAAAGGAATCTTCTTGCTCCAAACCCCTCTCCATTCTTGGCATGAAAAAAAAGAAAGAAACAGGGAAAACTTGAGTTTTAGCAATTTTTTTGAGCCTTAGGGCTGTGGGGCTGTGCAGCTGCAGCAGTCACTCAGTGGCTCACCCCACCTGCCGGCTCTGGGGGCCAGGGCACCCCCAACTCACACTCCTCAGCATCCCTCAAACCCTGGGAGGACCTGGCAAAGTGTCTCTGCTGGGGCTGCACCCTCTGCCCCCATGCTCAGATCTTCGGTGAGGCCAGAAAGAGCGAGGAAGAATGGGACAAAAATTCAGACCTCTGCTAGGATGTGAAACAGAACCAGTTTATGAATGAACCCACTGAGCCTCCGGAGAAAAGGAACGCAAGCCGCAAATCGATTGTTTTCATTTTCATTAGTGGGGTGGAGGCCAGCTCTCCGGGGTCTGGGTGGGCTGGCTGTGGGTGGCCACAGAGCACAGGGTGGCCGCACCCATGGGGACTCTGGGAACGGCTGAGCATTGGGACCTGCCCTTGCTGACTGCGGGGGCTGAGGCTGGGGTTAATGGTTGAGCTTGTGTCAGGGCCATTGTCACAGCCAGGGGACTTCCCTAGTGTACGGCCCTTGGACCTCCTGGAGACCCCGTGTCCACCAGCTCCAGTGTGGTCCCTCTCTTGCTGGTGGGGATGTAGGTTTGTAGGTTGGGGTGCTCTGCTGTGTCCCTCTGAAGCACAGGTCTCATTCTGCTCCCTGGGATGCTGAGGCTTTGGCCACCCCAGATGGGCTTGTGCCATTCAAAAGGGCCATTGTCCCTTCACCCCAGCCAGCACGGACTGTGCCTGGTACTCGCCTCTCCTGGGGGAGAAGGAAGGGCTCAGGGAGCTCTGGCACAAATCCTGCCGTGCCGTTGCCCCCCAGCCTCCCCAGTGCCTCCTGCATCCCTCAGGGACCGTGTGGAGAGGTGCAGGATGGGCTCACTGGGGATGGTTTGCCAGTGGGAGTGGAGGGAGCGGGGCTGAGTCAGGGATTGCCTTTGCCCCAGGCTGCGAGGAGAGGGACAAGCCTGTGACCCCCGGGCACTGCGCCCCTGCCCCAGGTGGAACCACCAGCATCTCCAAAATGGAGCACCCCACACCCCAGAGTTCGCATCCGCTTGTGGGCTTGTGGACAAGAGCAAACAGCTTGCAGGAGTGACAGGGACGGCAAAATATCCTCTTATGTGCTCCGAGGTCCTTCTGACGGTGCCACAGTGCCAGGGCTGGGGTGCTGCAGCCCCACGGGTGGGCTGTGCCCCCAGGGGAAGGCAGACAAGGCTTCCCCACCAGCCTGGGGACAGCCCTCACCATCACCCGCAGGAAAAGCACCCTGCATCCCTCAGCCCTTGGGGTATGTGCTCTGTGACCAGTGGCTTTTGGTGAGGGCAGGATTTCGGGGTGCTTGGAGGAGTCCCAAACTCTCTGGGCTAATCCTTGCCACCACCTATCCCAGGGGATGAAGACTCAGCACCCTCTATAACAGTCTTCCTCTTTGAATTGCTGTAGCTTGCTTTTCCTACCCTGCCTGCACCCAAACAAATCTCAAGCCCCAGTCTGGGTGAGGCTAAAATGATAAAAAAATGGCTCGTTTCCAGGAATAGTAAAGGAAGCTTGAGAGAGGCCAGCTTGTAAATACTTAAACTGCAGGAACCGTGACAGCAGAGGGCTCTGGGATTTGTCAGAGAAGCGAAACCCCAGGTTCAGAAACAGAAAACGGGAAACAGAAGCTGGCCTCGGAGGGTGGCGAGGGCGATGGGCTACGGGAGCAGCCGGTGGACTCGCAGCCAGAGGCCTGGGGAAGGGTCAGCAGCGCAGAGGGGTGGCTGAGGGGGGAGAGGTGCCTCCTTGGCAGGAGGCTTCTCAGCACTGCGGGGGAAACAACATCCCCGCTGACAAAGGGCGGTTTTGTGAGCGTGGATCGGTTCGTGCTGGTGACACAACCAAGCGGCTGCAGCTGCAGCAGCTCTGTGCAGACCCTCTTCCTCCGCTTCTCTCAAAGTCACTGGCAGTGAATGGCGGCTCCTTTCCTTCCACTGGCTGTCTCAGCACTTCCAGCTGGAGGACAGAGCTGCCTGATGCAGACGGATCACATCACACCCCCACCACACCTCCCCACCACCCCTGGGTGCTCTGTGCAGTGAAGCAAGACAGCACCGCACGGGCGACCGGCCCTGTGGCTGGTTCCTTGCAGGCAGCAGAAGCTGTGAAGTTCCCATGAGCAAAGGAGGTGTTGGCCACAAAGCTGTCTTTCTGCAACCACGACCTTTCTCACCCGGCAATGCAGTGCCGGCAGCCGGTGTTTGTCATTTCCCTGTGCACACTCTAGCATGTGAGCTGCAAGCACAGAGGAACATAAATCTCCCACTGGTGGTTTCTGCAAGATTTATTTCCATGGAAAAAAGCCACAATTTGGTTTTGCTTTACAGCAATTCAGCCAAGAGCTGGAGCCACTTCTTGTTCTGCCATGCACCTCTGCCCAGAGCTGCTCAGACAAGCCCTGCCATCAACACCTTCCCTGATACTCATGTCAGGACTTTCAAAGTGTTTGGCCCCAGTACAAGCACACCCTCGGCCCCTCTGGTGATGCTCTGCCCAGTTGCAGGGTGAGCCTGCAGCCTGCTGCAGCCCATGGCAGCGTCCTGGTTTGCAATGCAGGATAGACCATGGAGGGAAGTAAAAGACATCCTCCCTGGGGGGTGAGCGTGTGGAGGAGCAGATCATCACCTGTGTCAGGGGCCCTGAACCTTCTTTCCGAGCAAATTATACCTGTCCCTGCCACAGCCGAGCCGATTCAGGAAGGATGCTGTCTCCACTGCTCCCACTTGCAGCTCCGGGGTAGCTGAGCAGGGATTCACACTTCTGGGGATGAAAATCCAGGCCCAGGAGCCCACCCACAAGCCTGAGCATCCTCTCTGCAGTGGAGGGGGGCACCCCCAGGCTGTGGCAGGGCGTCAGGGAGCCCCAGGTTCCCCCTGTCCCTGCAGAGCTGCTGCTCTGCCCAGCTGCCTGGGCAGGAGCTGCCTCAAGCCAGTGACCTGATGAGGCTGGGAAGTCTCTTGCTTGCCAGGAAGGTTCTCCACCACTTGTTTCTCACCTTTTTGGACAGGAAATCAATCTTGGACTCAAGGGAGCTTTTGGAGGGAGAGGTCCATGCTGTTCTGCTGTGGCAAACCACCTCTTCCAGCCAACTCCCCACCCCCTGGGGACTGAGGCTGAGGTGACAAAAGACCCTCTTGCCTGCAAAGACCCTCCAAAGCGGGGTGAGATCCTGCCATTCTGTTGCTTTGTGGAGGCCTGTGGCTGTTAAGATGACTGTGAGTAGTTGGATACCTCACCAGCCTGGTGGTCTTCAGCGATGAGTGGCTGCCCAGGTGGGTGAGGGCAGCAGATGATGTTTGTTCTGACTTTAGTGAGGCTCCTGTAACGTCCTCATGGGCCAACTGGGGACGTATGGATTAGGTAAGTGGCAGTGAGAGGGACTGAGAACTGGCTGAACAGGAGCATTGTGATCCATGGCACAAAGTCCAGCTGGAGGCCAGCGGTCAGTGGGGAACCCCAGGGATGGGTACTGGGGACAGTCCTGTTTCATGTCTTAATGACTCAGGCAATGGGACAAAGTGCACCCTCAGCAAGTTTGCCAATGACGCAAAGGTGAGAGGAGTGGCTGACACACCAGAGGGACGTGCTGCCATGCAGAGGGACCTCGTCAGGCTGGAGAAAACCTCATCAAGTTCAACAAGGAGAAATGCCAAGTCCTGCCCCAGGGGGGGACACTCCCAGGCACCAGGACATGCTGGGGCCAGCTGGCTGGAAAGCAGCTTGGCCATAAAGGACCTGGGGGTCCTAGTGGACACCAAACTGGACTTGAGCAGGAATGTGCCCTTGCTGCAAAGAAGGCCAACACTCTCCTGGGCTGCATCAGGAGGAGCATTGCCAGCAGGTCAAGGGAGGTGATCCCTCCCCTCTGCTCAGCACTGGTGAGGCCACTGCTGGAGTGCTGGGTCCAGTTCTGGTCTTCCCAGTATGAGAGACATATGGTCATACTGGAGGGAGTCCCACCAAGGGCCATAAAGATGGTTAAGGGACAGAAGCATCTCTCCTATGTGGAAAGGCTGAGAGAACTGGGACCATTTGTCCTGGAGAAGAGAAGACTCAGGGGGATCTTATCAACGTGTGTGTGGGGAGCAAAGTAGATGGAGCCCAACTCTTCCCAGTGGTGGCCAATGAGAAGACAAGAAGCAATGGGAAATTGTAATAATACTTTCAGTAATACTTTATTGCTGAACACTCAAACAGGTTGCCCAGCGAGGTTGTGGAGTCTCCATCGTTGGAGATATTCAAAGCCCATCTGGGCTTTGAGCAGGGGCTGGACTGGACGATCTCCAGGGGTGCCTTCAGCCTCAGCTCCTCGCTGGTCCACGTTAAGCCGGGCAGAGCAGGACTGGCAGGCGCAGAGCAATTTGGGTAGCACAGAGCCCACGGTCCAGCCACCTCTCAGCTCCCTGTGCTACAGCCTAGCAAGCTTGGATAAACACCCGGCACATAACAGCACGAGAGTGCTTCGGAGCCTGCCTGTTTTTTTTTTTCCAGAGTTGCATAATCTTAGGCAAACATTGTCTCTTTTGCTATACAGACACACAGGGAAAATCCCTCCTGTAGTTCAGATAAATAGTTCTGCTCTTTGTGACCATGTCACTTGGCACATTTTTAGTTTCCTTTTGATTTGATGAAATCGAAAATGAGCGCTGAGTCACAGCTCAACACACTTGGCTCCAGTGTGGACATAACCCATTCTTTCTGCCTTTTTTTTTTTCTTCTAATTCCCTTTGGCTATTTCATTTTCATGACATCCTCTGTCATCATTCTGGAATTTCCACTCAGGCTTCTCTCGGCTGCCTCCAGGACTCCCGGTTAAAAGGGGGCTGAATCCAGCTGCTGCAGTCTGAGCCGCATCTGCCAGAGCTCCTGGTCCTGCTCCGGCTGCCCTCACCCAGCAGGAAGATGAAGACCTCTGCAGCTCTTTTTGCTCTTCTCCTCATTGCAGCCTCTTGCTCCCAAACTTTCTCTGGCCCAGGTGAGTCCTGCTTTTTCATTTGTGAAGGAAGAACAGATCAGAGCCTTTGTTACCATTTCTCTGTTGAGCTCCCCTGGCAGATAACTGGGAATTCTTCAGCGTTTGTACCCCTCTGCACTGAGATCAGCTACATGTAGGAACCCCAGAATTAGAAAATCATCCATCCATCCATCCATCCATCCATCCATCCATCATCCATCCATCCATCCATCTGCCCAGCTATCCTGGGCTCAGAGTGCTTATTCCTGGTTACAGTTTAGGGACTCCAGTCTCTGCCCTGGGGCTGGGGGAGGTGGGGGAGCGAAGCTCTGAGCAATGACTGGGTGGCGATCTGCCCCAGTACCTGACAATACCATTCCTGGCATTGGACTGGTTGTTCCCCAATGTCCATTTCAGCCTTAGTTACTCTCTAATTCCTCTGTCCCTTCCCCGCCAGCACAGCTCACCAAGCTGATGGGCTGGCTGCTCCTGACACACCGCTCAGCACGTGCTCACCTCTCTCCTTGCCTCTTCCAGTGGGATCCGACCTCCCTATCTGCTGCTTCTCTTACACACACCACAAGCTCCCGCGGAAGCTCATCCTGCGTTATTACGTCACCAGCGCCAGTTGCACCCTGCCGGCCATCGTGTAAGTACCAGCACTGACTCCTGGGTGCAGATGAGCTGGGACAGCACGGGGACAGCCACCGTGGGGTGTGTGCCTCTGAGTGACCAGCTCTGGGGTGGCTGTGGGCTGGGGCTCTGTAGGAACAGAGCAGAGTGAGGGGAACCCCAAGGGGAAGGAGCTTGCACAGGGACTGCCAGGGATGCTCTTGTGGGGACTCGAGGGATGTTCCGACAGGAGTGGAGGAGGCAGTGTGGGAAAAGGGGGAGGAGTGGGGGAAATCACAGCCAGCCACTGGTTCCAGCATCAGCCTAGGGCACAGGGGAGAGCCTCTTGCGATGCCCCAAAGCTGGGATACAGGCTCTCCTGGGATGCAGGTGCAGAGATCTAATGTCTCATCCCTGTTCCACAGGTTCATCACAAAGAAAGGCCGCCAGGTCTGTGCCAATCCCAGTGATGCCTGGGTTCAAAGCTACCTGCAGAACTTGAAGCAGAACTGAGCAATGCAAGATGGCAAGCATACCTGCTGTCACGCACGAGTCACGTTATCCTGAGCTCCTGCAACAGAGCAGGATGCTGGGGCGACAGGAGCTGCACGAGCCCACATCATCTGCGGGTTGCTCCAGGGGGCTGCTGGACGGCCACCGTGAGACCCCTCGTGCTGGGCTGCTGCTACTTGCTGTGGGTTTGCACGGACCAGTCTGCAACCTTCAACCTCTGCCCTGACACCTCCGCCTGTGGCCTGGGAAGACCCATGGGACTGCACCTCTATTGTTCTTATATTATTTTAAATTATTTTAGAAATTGTCATATGGGATAGGCAATACTTTCTTCTGTGGATAATAATGCTATTTATGGGAGGGTGGCTCAGAGTCTCTGCGTCGGATGACGAGTGGCCCTGGCTTACACGAGTGAAATCATGATGCTGGAAAATAAAGAATTTGGACAAAAACCTCTGGTTTTTTTCCCTTTATGTGCTTCTGTGTGGTGTTCACCAGCAGAGACGGAACCTATCCGCATGCTCTGTATGGCATGTGATGATGGGAAATGGTTTGAGCAAAACCGTAAAGTTTCCATACTGCAGACATATGAACATCCTCTGACACCTCACTCCCCCACCACACACACCCCCACCTCCCACATCCTTTACAGAGTTAGACATGTTTGTGTAGACATATGGGCCTTTCACAAACAGGAATGTGCTCTCCACACACCCCAGGCATGTCCCACATGTGTGCTTCCCACTCCCAGCCCTGCACATCACATCCCAAACTGGTGCCTGGGCATGTTGTGTGTGCAATGGGGTGGTGATGGGACATGTTGCTGTATGGGGTAAAATCCTGACAGAGTCTTTGGGAAGGGAGCAGGGAGAGTGGCTCATGGTTGGATGGGAGGAAGCAGAGGACATGGAGTATTGGGGCTGCCCTGGGAGCTGGCAGGTACCCAGGGCACATGAGTTGTGTGTCCAAAGGTGCTGGGGCATGGAGCAGGACTGGTTCCCTGCCTGTACCCACCACTGTTAGCCATTTCTACCAGCCAAGCAGCAGCATTTCCCAGCACAGAGCCCACAGGCACCCACATGCACTCTGTCAGTGGCACCACAGCATCTCTCCCCCCACATATTGGCTCCTCTGAGAAATCACCCCATCTCTGCTGCCAGCCCTCACATGCAGCTGGGTCCTGCCAGCCCCCCAGCCCTGCCTGCATGGGGCAGGGACCCCAGATTTCTCTCTGACCACCCCAAGATGGACTATTCCTCACTTTCCCACCAGCAGAATGAAGGCAAGGGTTTGGCCATGCTGCAGGGGTAAAACAGCCACCAGCAAACCTGCTTTTGCCTGGCTGCAGTCAATCCCAGGATGCGATTTTGCATGGGAACAGGAATGGGAGGGAGCAGGTCCCAAAGGTAAAAGCACAGTGGTGGGCACAGCTCACCCAGTGCAATCACTCAACACTCCTCTACTTCTGCACACTGAGAAGAAATGTCCCCAACAGCACAGTCACCCAGAGCCGACCTGGCCTTGCAGCTGGTATTTCTTCTTCCTAATGCAAAAAAGCCTTTCTCTTATTGTTTATTCTCTTATTTCTCTTATTGTTTCATTTTTTCCCTGCAGCTGTAGAGCAGAATTGGCAATCCCGACAGTGGGAAAGCACCTCCACGTTGTCTTGTGATTTCCCTCTAGTCTCGTGTTTTCCAGGCTGGAAAGCTGGCTGCCGGCAGGAGAGCTCATGGGGCAGCATCCGAGCAAAGGGCAGACCTGGTCCAGGCACCGCGTTGTGTCCCAGGAGATGGTGCTGGTGATGGGGGACCACGAGGAGGGCTCCTCTCCAGCTCCATGGGGATGGCTCGTGCCTGCTCTGCTGGGAGGACGGTTTGGGAAAGGTGCAGCCTCTCGCTCACCCCTGGCTGGGTCCCTGTGCTCCCCTGGCACAGCAGGGACCTAGCAGAGGGGGTCAGGGAAAAGTAGGGATGAGGTGGATCAACATATTTGCAAAACTCTTGTCCAACCCTGTGGTCAGGGAAGAGAAAATCTGCAGAGAGGTGCATCCTGAGCAGGGCTTCCCCGCTGTGCTGTGAAATGGGGGCAGAGAGTGGCCAGCGCAGCGTGGGCTGGACGGACAGGAGCTGCTGCCTGGGGGGGACAGATGAGGAACCAGGGAAGGGGATGCTGGGGGTCTCCTCTACCCCTGAAGGCGTCCCAACCGCCCCACGCCTGCTGCATGCTTGGTTACCTTTTGTGCTGAGAAGCTGAGTTTGGTGCTGCAGAGGAACCGCAGGAGCCCAGAACAGTCACAGACCTGGGGCTCTGCACACTGTAGGGGGGGAGGATGGCAGATGTCTTGGTGAGAGGAAAGGCTGGGGGGGAGGGTCTGAGGTTTGCCCCAGGCCCGGGATGCAGGGGACAGGCTGGAGAGGCTGGAGGACTCAGCACTGCAGCCGGCTCTTCTCCGGACAGTCCCTGGCCATGAGCCCGGGCACATGCAGGAATTTCCCTCTCCAGCCTTTCTGGTTTCGGTTTCCTTCCTGAAGCTCCAGCAGCAGCAGCCAAGCCAGCTGGCTCCAGGAGCTCCCTGTCCCAGACCATCTCCCTGGCATGAGACAGGCACGGCCAGGGCAGGTCCCTCTGCATGGGGACGGTGACTCTGGCACCTGCCTGCGCTGCCTGGCTCATTTCATGGTGGAAAATGTCCTGGGAGGTGAAGATTTGACATGGACAAGCTCCCAGGTGGGGATATTCTTGGCCAAGGGGTGATACAAAAGCTTCTGAATTTTGCTTCAGACAGCCCGGAGAGCAAAGGTCCCCATCCGCTCCGACATAGCTCAGCAGCAGGGAGGTCAGACCCAGCAGCCTCGTTCTCTCCCCACAAAGATATCATCTAGTTTTAACTGCAAACTATAGGCTGATAAAGTGCTTTTGTTGGTTTTACTTGGTGCTTGGTCTCTTGTGCTTTTTAAAACCAAACTGAGGTTTCCTTACCAAAGAAGATGAAGAGCAGCAGATAATTCCTGCCTGTCTTTTGCAGTAAAATGCTGACAGAGCATCCTCAGAGCTGAGCAGAGCTCGGACTGCATCCCTGGAGGAGCCTGTGTTGGGGACATGGTCCCAGTTGGCTAGCCCCTGAGTCACCCTCCCTTGAGCTCCATGCAGTGACACCGCTGCATCCCCACCCTGTGACTTCTAGACATCCCTTTGCCAAATCCGCAGCGTCAGATCCAGTGGGTCCAGCTCCACCAGCTCCTGGCCTTGGCTGCTGATACTATGAGGAAGGGGCTGGGGGAGAGGGCTGGCTCTGCAGCAGCGCAGAGGCTGAGGGGAGCAGCCCTGGGGGTGCTGGAGCCGTGATGGGGCGGCTGCTGCTGCGGTGCTGGGAGCAGCGAGGCCATGCAGAGGCAAAGGGTTTTGGGGCGAAGGAGGCTGGGGCGTTTCCAGCCGGGAGGTGAGGGTTCTTCCCCTGCATCTCCCAAAATGGTTGTAGTGGGGTTCTATCAGCCCCATTTTTCCAGGCAGTAGAGGAACAACTTCTTCCAGAGGTGACACAGAGAGAAAAGATCTTTATTCTTTGGCACCAGCAAGAGACAGCATTTTGAGAACAAGGCTGAACAATGCGGTTCCACAATGAGCATCCTGTAAGTAACCAGCATACCACTTCCTCCGCTGAGGAGACAGATCTTAGTCACAGCATCTACCATACCAGGGCAAAATTCATCCGGCTGACTTGGAAGTCAGCCTGGGTTTACATGACAGTACTCATACCCAATTTCAACAGACCACTTCCCACAAACAGCTCTGGGGATAGAATCCCCCTCCCATTCTAGCAGCAGAGGCACAAGGAGGGGACAGTTTAGCCACATGTCACACAGCAGGCTACACCAAGACAGGACTGGGAGGCCAGGAGGTCCCCAGCATCACAGCTGTCCATAAGGGTGGATAAATTATTGTGGGTAAATGACACCTTTGCAAGACAAAATGAACTTCAGGGGTCCCAAGGTGGCTCAGCAGGTCCCGGTGCTCAGCAGCAGGATTTCTAGGTCTGTGCCAAGACTCTGCTGGATGGTGTTGCAGGACTTCTCCAGGGCAGAGACGTCTCAGATCCCAGCGCTCACTGCAGCTCCAGGGCATTCACGTATTCCTTCACCCACCTGGCGTCAGGGTTAGCACAGACCTCCCGGTCCTTCCTGGTGATGAACCTGTCGATTCAGGCAGGGAGGTGTTACAGCCCCGGAGGGGGAAAGGGACATGAGAGCCTTGGGTCACCTCTTGGGCACATGCTGACCTGCGTATCCCACAAACCTACAAGCATCAGGGGGCTGCAGAGCCTCCTAAAGCCCAGAGGCCAGGGAGACATCAAGGTCCCCTGGGAGAAACCCCCATGCTCAGAGGTTCAGAGGTTCAAGTGCAAGTCTTGCAGGTGGGACATTATGTGCTTTGGGCTCATGACCAGAGGGACCTCCTTCCCACACCTTATTCCCAGCACCAGGATGGTTCAAGGGGACCAAGGAGACCACTTATTTCTCAGCTGAGGAGGTTGAAAGCTCACATGCTGCACATGGGACCCGTGGCGGCTGCCCCCTTCCCTTATTCCAGGTATGGTTCCTTACACCACCGTGCTCTTGGCCCCGTTGGACGTGAAGCAAAGACCCCAAAAGCTGTCAGAGCCCAGAGCAGGAGCCGGTACTTACACAACTGCTGGCTGTGAGCACTTGCTGCTGGTGTAGAAATAATCCTTCACATGACTCTGGGGCAGCTTTCGTACGGTGTAGCTGAAGCAGCACACGGTTGTGTCAGCCCCAACTGGAAGAGACCAGGAAAGCCACCATGAGCCTGTCACTCAGTAAACTGCACATTCCCCAGCCAAGAGCTTGGGCAACCATCCCCTTAATCATCTGTGGAGCCCTCTTCTCTTCCTGTTTCCCCAGAAAGTCATCAAGAAATTGCTGTGAACACCAACGCTTAATTAAAGTAGTTGTTAGGATTTCTTGTTAAATGTTTTTCACTCACTTCCAGTGACAAAAATCCTTCAGCCACGCTGGGATACCTAAAGCCCAGCAACAAAATCAGGAGAGGTGAAACCTGAAAACTTTGATACTCATTAGTAAAATTTATCCCAAAGATGCTAGAAAGGAAGATCAGTCTTGAGAAAGCAGGAGAAGCTATTCACACAGGTCTCCAACCTTTGCAGCTAACTTTTTTTCCAGTTCTGCTTCAAAATTACTGCCAGTGAAAGCAAAAATCCCCCCAAGAGAGCAGAGAGATGCTGTACTCACTTGGAGCAGGAGAGGCCTGAGGGAAGAGGACAACAGTGAGGATGATGGAGAGGCACACTGCGGAGATGTTCATTATGGACAGGGATGAGCTACGAGGGCAGAGGCAGGACCAGAGCAGATTCCTCTCGTGTCTGGTGCAAGGTGCTGGCTCGGTCTTTGCTTTTTATAAGGACGGTGGCTAGCCCCCTCAGTCAGATTTCAAGGCAAACGCTTGGAGTTTCCACAGCGTAACAGAGCTGATGTCATGGCACCTTTGCCTCAGAAATGCTGAAAAAAAGGAAGCAGCAGGTCTAGGAAATACCAGAATAGCCGTTGTGTGAGGTGAGGTAAGTCTGAGCAAATCGACACCCTCATGAGGGCTATATTGACCGAGACAGGATATGAAACCGCCCTGAGCAGCAGGTTCACACTTAGATTCACCAACATGACAGCAGCACTCAGGGAACTCATCTCAGCATCCTCACCGAAGGGTCAGGAGGACCTCAACTCAGTCTCCTTTTCAGGGATCCAGGCCTTGAGGAAACAGGTGCTCAGATGCTTGGGGACAGTAGAGGTCCAGCCAGGATCCCTGCTCCCATGGTGACACCTGGACATGCACGAGGAGGATGCAGGCAGGTAGCATGGACAGCAGACACACTCGGAACTCTGCTGCCTGTGCCGGCAGCAAGGACAGCTGGCACTCTGGAGACTGGTTGTAGATCTGGGCTGGCAGTTTTGGCACCATGAAACACAAAATCCTCAATTCTGTACTCCTAGTATGGAGCTCAGGACCTCCAAACCCCTCCCAACACAGCCCAGCATCAGCCAGGATGGGGAGTGCTTCCCTGGGAAGCCTGGCTCCATGGTCTGACTCTACAAACACCATCTTCTCCCAGAGACATGGGGCAAACAGAAGTGGGTTTGGTACAAGGTGGGATGCAGAAGGCAGAGCAGGAGGTTCTCCTGCCCAGGGAGTGGAGAGGGACCAGCTCTCATGCAAACCTGGCACCCTGTCCCCATGGAGACACACACAGAGTCACGGGGCTCATGATGTGGTCCACCCAGAGCCCCCTGGCACTGCCCTTGCCACAAGGCGATGGGCTCCCCGGGATGCCCCAGGGAGCGTTTCCCCTTTTTCCACTGCCCTCTTCTCTGCAACAAGCACCAAATTTGCCAGCTCACAGCCTGTGGTTTCTCCGGGTATTTTCATGCCTGGCTTCCAGTGACAACTGCTGTTCACGAGGCACCACGAGCTTGTCTCTCTGGGATTTCCTCACTGCCCACGTCCCCAGTAGTGCATCAGGGACTGCAGGGCAGTGCTGCTCTGCTCCCACACTCCTTTTTCCCCACCACGCTGCGTGGATCTGCATGGGGCTCTCGGAGACCTCCTGGTGTCTGAGTCTTCCCAGGTTGCCCAGAGAAGCTGTGGATGCCCCATCCCTGGAGGGGTTCAAGGCCAGGCTGGATGAGGCTTTGGGCAACCTGAGCTAGTGGGAGGTGTCCCTGCCCATGGCAGGGGGTGGCACTGAATGGGATTTAGGGTCTTTTCCAACCCAAACCGTTCTACGGTTCTATGATTCTATGATTCTTTTGGGGCTACCTCCCCCCAGTGTCCCCTCCACCACAATGTCCCCATGGGTATGGACCAGTGCTGCAGGATGGTCCCCATGGGCTGTGCCGGGGACCCTGCTGGGGTGGGAAAGAGTCCGTGGCTTTCCCAACTCACCTTCCCAGGAGCCATCCTCATGGTGCTGGGGGTGATGGTGTCCTGGGGACCCTGAGGACTCCTGCCTTCAAAAACATGTGAGGGACCTGGAGCTGAACCAAGTGACTGAGAGCACAGGGTTGTCACAAACACGCAGTGGTGACATTTTGGGGAGGTACTCAGGCTTTGCAAGGGACAAAATCTCAGCTGGAATTTTCCAAGGGACATCCCACTCTTGGAGATGGGAAGAGGGTTTCTTTATTGCTGCTCCCATACTGCATGTATTCCAGTATTGCAACTAGCCCATTGGTCTGGCTAATTTCTGTACTTGCTCATGCCCACCCAGATCTGCACAGGGGTGCACAGCAAGGCGATGTGTCTCGGCCTCATCTCCTCGCTACAACAGCAGCTCTATTTTGTACTGAGCCTTGACCTGTCCCTGCTGCCCCAAGGCTGATCCTGGGGCCGGGACTTCTCTTTCGAAGGAGCTGTACCTGTAGAGAGTAAGTTTTTACATCCCCACCACTTGCCTCACCGCATGGCCCTGCACACTCCTGGGCTCCAACACGCAGCCCCTAGGGTCCATCGCTTCCTTGTTGCATTTGGTGGGGTGGCAGCAACTCCTCTGCCATCACAGACCGAGACTGTCCTGCTACGGGACACATTTTGCTGCGCCCAGATCTGCTGGCAGAGTAAGGAACTGCTACTGTCTGTGACAAAATATCTGACAGGGCCAGATAGAGATCTAAGAAACCACAGAGTGATACTGACGGTTCCCCAACCACAAGGCTGTCGGAGCTCACGCTCTGTTAGAACTTGTAGAGCCAACTGAAACCATGACATCTGCATATCTTTCTGAAAGCGCAGGGTGGCTGTGCCTCAGCCTAGCACAACTCCCTCTTCCCTCCACCAACATGTCTGAGGGGTGATATAACCCCGTATAACCGCTGGGCAGCCCAGTCTTGCCCCTCACGCAGGGGGTTTGGCCCTGTGCAGGTTTTTGGGACAGCACTGACCATCACGGCAGAGATGCCAGAGTGTTCTAAAGATGCCAGATCACTCATCGTGGTTCAATCCTCGCTCCATCCTTGCAGCAGCATGACACTCCTTCTCATCCTCCCCCACACTCCTCCAAAGCTGCCCACTGCCTCCCTTTGCCCTGCGGTGCAGCTCCTCAGGGGTGGTGGCAGCGGCAGCAGCCAGCGGCAGCGGCAGCGGCCAGGGGCAGGGATCCATCCTGCATTGCAGAGAAACCTGGGTAGAGGTCGGAGCACCATGGGGCAGCTGGATGCCAGACGTCTCACTGTGACCCCAGACCATGTCATGGAAGTGATGCAGGGGGGACCCTGGGGACCACGCTGGTGTTTGGCCTCAGATGGAGAGGGGAGCTGCCCTGGCCGTTCTAGGGACCTGCATGGGACAAGGCAAGCCACAGGGAGATTTCCTCACTCTGTGTGCACTGACGCCTGCAAGTCAGAGAGAATTTCTCTCTGTTTACTTCTCCTCTCAACCACACATGAGCATCCAAGGAGCACCGGGCCCTCTGCCGTCTTTTGCGGGAAATGTTCCTGGAGCCCTTGTGTTCATCTCCATCTCAGTGCTTCCTCCTGCTGCCCAAGGACACGGGTGGAGATCTCCACCCTGCACACAGCCTGGGGCAGGCAGGGCTCCTGCCAGCACCGGGCAACCCCTGGGTGTCATGATTTGTGTCAGTGCTTGTCCCCCTCAGGTCTGAACCCCCCTGTTCTGCGTGCTGCAGGGACAGGTGACATCTGTACTCTCACCTTGTGCCCTGGGCTATCCCTTGGGCTCTTTGCCCTGGGTGGGAGTCCAGGGTTCTGCAGCACCCTGTTGTCCTGCCCACGCTGGTAGCAACTACCTGGGGAGCAGGGGACCCATTTCAAGCCCCTCTCCATCTTCTTATTTGTCAGAAAGCCTCTTTCTAGGAGGCGGGTGCCAGTGGTGGGAGAGAAGACTGGTTTTGGTTTTACCTCAGCCTGACTTAGTCCTTTTTTTTTTTTTTTTTTTGTAAGTG
>WKFP01014713.1:3221-55444 GCA_011057875.1 Pterocles orientalis | reverse complement strand
AAAAAAAACACCAAATGTTTTTTTTGTTTTTTTTTTTTTTTTTTTTACAGCTACTCATATATTCAGCCCCTCTAGAAATTAAGCTGTAGTCCAGGGAAAAGAGTTCATTGCAGTGAATGACTCTCATGCCTCTCAGCTGGTATGGCACGATGAAAACTACAGTGAGTATATAAAGCTTCTTCCACTCCCTCTTTGTTTAAATACATCTCTGTAACTTTTGAAGCCATGTATTCTCCAGTGGCTTACTAAGGGCCTGGCAACTGCTTCTGCTTTGGTGCATGGCTGTGTCCAAAAGTCAGGATAGGAACTGGTTCCAGAGCAGGAAGATAACATAAACTGGAAAAAAGGAGAAACCATCCTCCTGCTTGGCACAAGCAGCAGCTGAGGTGTCCTTCCGGATGTGCCAAGCCCATATCCAGGGAAGCCATCTCCCATGCCCCAGTCTGAGCATGGCACCACAGTTTGAAAGAAAAGTGGAAGGAATGGGAGGGGGATTTTACTAGAACATGGGGAGGAAGAAGTTTGGTACATGACGAGCTGAAGATCTTATTCATGGATAAGAGAGGGAGCTTGGTCCATGGGGAAGGGGAAGAATGGAGCAGCCCCTGTAGAAGGAGAGCTGCTCACAAGGAAGTGGTGTGCTAGCTGCTTCCCAGGACAGGAGTCGTGTTTGGGCCCCACATGATGAGGTCTTGCCACGGATGGATGTGCAGTGTCTTGTCCTGGTGGGTGTGGTGTGTCCTACCACTGTGCTGGAAAGTCACAGACAGCTTTCCACAGCTTTCCTGCCATGGGAACTGTGCCTACTGCTCGGGGCAGAGTTGGATCTGAACACCCTACCCTGGTGAGTCGAGCTGAGCTGGCACGGCCCCCATGGCTGCAGGGACCACCGAGAGTACTGCAGGCAACACCGGCAGCAAGAGTGCTCGGGCTGTCCATAGCACAGCCTGAGAATGCCACGGATGGTCACCCCACAGATGGTCATCCCATGGACATCTTTTCTGGAAAGAGGCACGGAGCAGTTTGTACTCACTGAGGGCACTGCCCAGTCTGTTGAGATCGCCTGTTTCTGCATGGAGGACAGAGCCTCTGTGCTTGTCCAGAGTGCCTCATCACGGCTAGGAAGCAGTCTCCATGGCTGATGGAGGGCTGCACTAAGAAGGCTTCATGGCCCTGGGTGTTGATGAGTGATGAGCCTTTACAGGAGGACTTCAGAGAGGCAATAATCTCACTCCTGGGCATCAGGGAGCTGGAGAAACCCCCGAAGTGAGCACTTCAGTGATGCTGGAAAGACCTGTGGTGCCACCTCCTGAGCATCCCTTGCTGTTGCTGCCACTTGCACACCACCACTGTGAAAGCTCCGGCTGAGCGAAGAATCAGGAGTGAGCTGACCATGGCACGGGGCCCTCGAGTACATGTGCAGCTGCTGCAAAATGGGTACCAGCTCCTGAGGGTTTTATTCTCAGCAAACCTCACCAGTTACCACCCCAAGCTGGAGAGTGAGAGGTGTGCCAATTCCCCTTCTCCAGAGCTGCTGGCTGATGGGGGTAGATTGGTCGAACCATGGGCAGACGGAACGTGTTTCGGGTGGGAGAGCTGTAACTCTAATATGGTGAAATAAAGAGAAAATAATCTCTTAGCCCACAGCTTCTCAGCTTTTCATTCATGTGCTTTTGAACTGCATTGGTGCTCTGGGATTGGCCCCTTACATATTTCCCAGAGAGCATCCAGTAGCGAGCCTGTGTCCAGATCCTGGTCGTGCACTTGAGTCCACAAGAGCTGTTCCAGGAAGCTGCCCTGTTCTTGTCACCCCATGCTTTCCCCTGGGCACCATCTTCTGAAACTGCTCTGCTGCCCAGAGGCTGTATTTGACCTTGAGGACAAAACCAGCTGGCCTTCTCCATGAAGAGCTAAAGTTACTTTTTAGTGCTGCAGCTTTTGTATTTTCAATGCTGGACAAACTCGTTTTATTCAACTGGAGCAGCTCCCGTGTGAGGACAGGCTGAGAGAGTTGGGGGTGTGCAGCCTGGAGAAGAGAAGGCTCCGGGGAGACCTTAGAGCAGCTTCCAGTGCTGAAAGGGGGCTCCAGGAGAGATGGGGGGGCTCTGGATCAGGGGGTACAGGGATAGGATGAGGGGGAATGGCTTAAAAAGCTGAAAGAGGGGAGATTGAGATGAGATATTGGAAAGAAATGTTTTCCTGTGCAGGTGGGTGAGGCAGTGGCCCAGGTTGCCCAGAGAAGCTGTGGATGCCCCATCCCTGGAGGGGTTCAAGGCCAGGCTGGATGAGGCTTTGGGCAACCTGGGCTAGTGGGAGGTGTCCCTGCCCGTGGCAGGGGGTGGAACTGGATGGGCTTTAAGGTCCTTTCCCACCCAAACCATCCTGTGATTCTATGATTCTGTTTTAATGTCATCCCTGAACTGCTGGGAACTTTTTATCTTCCACTTGCCCTAATATTTCTATGCTGCTAACCTATCACTTCTTACTTATTTCCATTTTATCCTGTTCAGTCCACCCCTATACAAGTTCCGCCCTTTACCTGTTGGAGCAGAAGATGCACTGGACACAGTTTTGTAAACCTGTAGTAGTTCTTCCACGTCACTGTGCAGGGCACTAGGGCAGGCTTGGCTTGTACGGGCTCTTGGCTCACAGGAGTGTGCCAATGGATCCACAGTTTGAAATATAGGAAAAATATACCGTTGGCAACTGAAGAAGGAGCTTTTCATGTTTGAAGTTGTACCTAAATTAAGTTCTTAATCACTATTAAACTTGAGACTCTTGGTTCATGCCTGGGTTTCACCAGCATAAGTGTGTCTCTGTCATGAGAACGGGTGCTGAAAGAGCTTACAGGAAAATCAGAGGTGTGTCAAGCAGGGAAGGGAGGATGTTGGTTTTCGCCTTTAGGATGCAAATAAGGAATGTAATAATGAGCACTTTCTTTTTTTGGTGTTGCTTCAGCTTAATGATCTTGTTGCTACAGCTAATGTGTGATCACGTATTTAGCAAACACCATCACTGGCCGCATAGCTACAGGATTTACACTGAGATTTACAGGTGAAGATCTGCAGCCTGAAGAGGAAGGCTGAGCAGTAATATTAGTGGTACCAAGAGCCTGAACAAGAAGAAATCTGCAACTTCTAATCACTCAGGACAGAGAGTATGTCTGATGGAGGAACCTGCTTATTGATAGGTTAATTAATGGATAACTAATGCCCTGGCTGCACAGGCGTCTTGAACACTCTGCGGAATGAACATCAGCCTTGGTGGGCAGAATAACCTGGATTCTCTTGAAGCTCAAAAGATTGCACCAAAACACCATTAATCCTAGTTGGAGGTGACATGGGACAGCTTGCCTATGGACACGTGAAAGCCCTCGGTACTGCACTTACACCCAGGCTTGAGTAACTGGTAGGACCCAGGTAACGTTAATGCAGTATTTGCATGGAAGGTGACTCCCATCGTGGGAGCAGGCATCGGGCCACCTGCAAATGGTGGTGCACACCCTCGAAGGAAAACAGTGTCCAATATCAAGGGCAAATGGGGGTTCCCAGGCTGTCACTGAAGCACTAACCCGATTGAAATGATATGTGTCAAAAATGAAAAAGAAATGGCAAAACCACCCTTTGGGTACCTGGACTTCTGCTTAGGTACATTCTGTAGGCAGAAAGCTGGGTGGACAACGCGGAGCACCTGCCAGGATGGTCAGAGTCCCTCTGATAACAAGGACTAGCTTCTGCTTTTGGTTTTGAATTTCTCTTTAGGGGAGAAACATTGACATTGTATTTTCAGCTTCTGAAAACCTGACCTTCACAATTTGTTTTTTTTAGATGTAAAATGATATATGTTTGTTAGCAGTTTCCTTTCTCGTACTTTATTTATTTTGGCTTAATGAGAACTGTGAAAATATTTAAACAGTAGGAAGAACGGGTTACCTAATATTTTGAGATTTGCATGGCTGATTGATTGCCAGTAAGATTTCAGCATTGTCTTTTGTGATTAACCTGACTGATGTTCAACAAATTAAATTATTTCTGCCACCTTCCCATTTGTCCACTGAAGTACAGCCCTTCTTCCTACCGTACAGCTTTTGTAATTCATGTTGAAGTGCTTGGCTGACCCAACGTTTTGTTCCTTTCTAGGCATTTCAGGATGAAATCTTCCACTTTGTACCTCTGGCCTATCCTTGTTTGCACAGCTATAACTTTGTGACTGTCCACATTAACTGTCCATATGATTTTACTGGAGAAAGCTCGAGCTTGCTCTGCCCAACTGCCTTGTTCTTTGTCATTCACAATGATCAACAGTTATTCTACGTTAATTTCCAAAGGACTGATGATCTGACTACTGTTTAATTATACAAACCATCTCACTAAATAATTTTAAATGGGACACAACTTTGGTTTGCCTGGAGACAAATTTTGACAGGTCCACCATTCAGATGTGCTGCATTTGGACCTCAGTATCCTCCACAAATGCATGTTGGCAAAACAACCCATTTCTGGCTTCCCAAACCATCAGAAATATCAACCAACAGGGAAGAAGCAGACAAACTCCACCATCATTAGTTATCATCGTAAAATGAAGCTGATCTCTTTCACTTGCACAAAATAAAGTGTACCTTCATTTTTTTTCTTTTTTTTTACTGACTTGTCAAAAAGGAAGTCAACATTTACTCAGCAGGAATGGAGAAGTCTTCACCTTTCTGCTTAATCCAGGAAGGCAAACCAGCAGATATTTCCTCTTGGCTCAGTCTGTTCCCAGTTTCTCCCTTTTTGGCCACACCTAGGTCAGACCCAGATAATTTCTGCCCTGCTGTGGGTGCTATAAAGCACTGGCTTGTTTCCCAGTCCTACCAGCTCTGCAGAGATGGCAGGTAAGATCAGTGCTTTTCAATTTTGTATCTGCATTTAACTGCTTTGGTATTTCTGGTAAAGGTGTTGGTGCATTCCACGGGTGAGCCCAAGGAGATGAGACAGAGCAGAGCATTAGGAACTGGTGGTCCTCCATGCTTCCCCCATATGTGAAATACATTTACTTTGAGAAGAGAGAAAAGACAGCTTTCCTTCCTCTTGTAGCAATACCTGCAATATAAGATCGCAAAGAATAAGCAGCCTTCAATCCCTGTGAAGATGGCTGAAGAATTTCCACAGGTTGTAAATGTCAGATACTCTGCCCCACTGTGAGAAATTCATTAGTTTTTCCAAATTTTGTCTGTCTTTCCTGTTCTAAGCAGTGAAAATGTTGACTAAATTGCTTAAAATTTATCTAATTGCAACGTTTGTGTTAAAGATCTCCCTTTAGGGAAGGCACTCTGCCATGGTGTATGCCACTGACGAGACCAAATGATGCACATTTCTAGTGTTAATGCGAAAAAGGAATAGAAAAAAATTTCAGGGAGCATAAAGGAGACTAATAAAGGGAGTTGAAGGCTGGAGGACCAATGCTGGACATAGCAGCTTGTTTTACCCCGTAACAAGAGTGAGAGGGGGCAGAGAGGGACGTGTGGGGTCTAACCTCCTTTACACCATCCACCTGAGGAGGACCCTCCCAAAGACCGTACAGCAGGATGCTGCCCTCTTCCAGCGCACATTCCCGATAGTCTTCATCGCTGAATCCTGGACTGTACTTGGCTGCTTCCTCTTTAGCGGTCGCTCAGCCCAGTTAACTGAATGTCCCATGTCACAGGGATGTCCCTGTGTCCTGCCAACACCTACCTCCAGCCCTCGATATCCAGAGTCCCACCTACAGATCTGGTTAGAGAGGTGCCGTATTTTATTCCTGGATTCTGAAAGAACTAGTCACACCAAACCCATCAATCTCTTCCGATGCTTCGGCAAAGCCCTGCCTATACAGAAGATTTATGTTGCATTTCTCTCTAGGCATAAAATCAAGAATTACTCTCTTAGGATCCATCATCACTCTCTGCTTAGTCAGGGCATTGGACTCCTCGTTAAACAGTAAGTTTCTATTTCTCATTCTGCTACTGCTAAGCTTGGAAGGGTGTGAGTCAAATCTCAGTCAGGATTGCTAATTAGATATAGCTGCAGTATAAAATTGAAATATCCTGTAGATCGACCCACTAACTGTGAAGTCAATGCCTGAGAAACCTGAATTGTCTATTTAACCAGCAGCTCTTTCAAGCAGACGATCATTTTATGACAGGGAGCCTAGGTCACAGATCATATATTTGGCTTCTTCTGTGCGTGTCCCTTACAGTGAAGAAAAGCTTCAAAAAGAAGGGTGAAAAATCATTCCCTGAAAGCCTCCCGAAGCCAGTTCTGTGAGATGGATAATAAACTACAGCTCTGTAGTCACTTCTTGTCCTGTGACTTTCAGGGCCTCAACGGTAGGGTGAAGTAGACGAGCAAGAGCGGCGCAGATCAGGGTGTTCAGGCATCACTAAACTTGCAGCAGGAACTGTGTGTGAAGCGAATCGGTGCAGCTCAGCACCCAGCAGTGGGTGGGATGTGTAGCTCCTGGTGTGCATTACAAACTATTCTCAATTTCTGCTGCTGCTTCTTTTTTTCAGTAGAGGAGTTAGAGGAGATATCAGACTCATCTCTTCTGAGCAGCATCAGTGAAGCCAGGCAACTGGTAGACACAGCATATTTCCACGCCCGGAAAAGGTGAGTTCTTTTTCAATGGGGACCCCACATCATAAGGAAATAAGAGACAAGGTATGTGTGTTCCTTCTGCCTTCCAATATATGTTTATTATGGAGATGTCTTTGTTCAAGGCCTCTCCCTGCCAGAGCTGGAGAGATCCTTTTGCCCAGTTTGGCTGGATTCTAGTGTCCAGTCTCAGCCCAGGGCCACCCTTCATCACCTGCAGCTATTGCCTCCTCACCTACACCGCCATGGGCACCTCTCTAGTCCATAGTGGTCACACTGAACACATGTTGGGTCCTCTCCTGGCTGCTGAAGTTCCACCTCTCTCCGGAAGGACCACAGTCATGAGGCAGTTGTGCAGATGGGCACCTTGTCACAAATAAGTGACAGTGGAAGTCAAACCCCAGCTCTCCTTCCATGTATTGTCCCAAAAGGCTTGTCCCAGGCAGCAGGGTGCTCTGGGGAGGAGTCTCTCCACGCACCCTATGTGAGTTTTTCTGTTGTGCAAGAAAGAGCCATGGGACTGGGAGGAGATGCAACAGGACCAAAACTGTCTCTCTATGCACAGAATATACCTTGTGACATGCTAAACATTAAATTTTATCCAATCACTGAATAACTCAGCTTTACACTTATCTACCTTCTCACATGATATAACAAAATTTATTGTGACAAGGACGTCATGCAAACTTGAAACAGGGGATCACAATGATTTGTTTGCCAAAATCTGAGATGATGTGCAAAGCTGACGAGCAGCCAGCTTGTCCAAGGTGAGCAGGGCCTGCCTGGGACCCAGCAGTGCTGTCACGTCTAAGTACACCCAGCCTGGCACGACAGAGGAGGTCTGATTTCAGAGAAGGTGCTTCATGGGACTCTTTTATGTACAGCTTAAAGGAAAAACTAGAGGAAAAGGTTGCCAACCCAATGGATTTCCTGAAGCACTTAAAGGACCCAGTAGGAAGAACGAGATCTGCAGTCCGTGCTGCTGATTACTTGGAAACGACTTTGAGACTCCTTAAAATAAAGCTGCATGGGAAATGGAGATTCAATGTTACAGGTAATGTGGTTTAGAGCAAAATGTCTTCCAAACAGCTAAGAGCAGAAAATCTGTCACAGCAGGAGTGTCAGAGAGCAGCTCTGCCGTGATCCAAATAGCTGCTGATAAAACCCTTCCACACAACAGCCCCAGGTGAGCACACTTTAGGTGGTGGAAAGATAAAGCATGCTCAGAGGCAGGCCAGTCCTCCTGGTCTGCACTGCAGGGATCATCATCTTTGACAGTGCCTGTCTTGTATCTTCGGTGATAAGGACAGCTTAGGGTGAATAGGGTGGAAACAGTAAGTGGGATAAACCTGGAAATCAATATGCTGAATGCCAGAAGACTCTGACGCCTGAGAACAGAAGCCCATCTTCCACTTGTGGTCCTCACACCCGCCTGCCCAGGTTGTATCACTCTGCATACTCATGATTCTGTTCCCAGTCTAGGGTAAAATGTTGTTGGTGATGATGCTCCACATATTCCTCTGGAAAGTCGTTCCATGCCAACACAGTCTCCCTGGCCCAAGTCTAGAGGTTGTATATCCACAACCCTGACTCAGCTGACCCAAACGTTGACCTAGAACACAAAGAAGTTATTACAAAGATGAGTAAGGGCAGATATTATTTTGCGTGGTTTCTTTTGCAGACCTACTAGACAAAAAACAGAAGGAGGTGATTTCCAAAGAAACCGGCTGTGACTATCAGATTCGTTCCATTAATGTCCAAAGCACGACATTTACCGGACCATCACTGGCGAGTGCAACAACAGGTAGGATCTGTGTGTGGACAAGGAAGTCTTCAGTCTGTACATCGACCCAGGATAGATGGCTTAATGTCGTTTGTGTAAGTACCTCTCAACAGGGCAAGAAGACTGAAATGCTCATTTTAGCAGTGTCTAGAACAGATGTGGTGTTTCTATCTATACCTGGCAGGAAAATTTCAGATTTGAGCCCATTGCCCTCCATATACTGATTTAAATGAAAGAAGGGACTTCTTGGGGTGGAGGAAAGTGAAAATTTGAGGAAAGCAGCCTCTCACTTAGCTTGAGGCTCCAGGAAATCACTGTTGATCTGTAAGGATGGGAAGTAAGTGAGACTTTAATTTTTGGCTCTTCTAGCTTTACATAGTGTGTATCCTTACCCTGAAAAAACGAGTTCTTCAGCTTTTTATGTGTAACTTCCCTCCTGGTTCAAACCTGGGCTCATACATTTATTTATTTCCTTGTTACTTTTTTTTTTTTTTTTTTTTTTTTTTTTTTTTTTTTTTTTTTTGACCAGAAGATGGCAAAATTTCCAGCCTAATTCGTGGAAGTCAAGGCTTGCTGTCCTGTTCTGCCATAGATTTGCTGCCTGGTGTGCTAACTCCAGCCCCCGAGTCTGAGCAGGACTCGCATTCAATGTGCGTCTGGCATGAAACAGATGTGCCAGATGTGAAGACATAGTGCAGCATGCAGGGAGCTCACACTCACGGTGTTGCAGTCAGTTTGTGCCTTTACCCACAGACCCCAGAGCCTTCAGCCCCCCCAGGACAGCAGTGTCCGTGCTGACTTAGAGGCTCAGGATAGGGTCGTCCTTGGGCTTCCTCATTTAGTGGGCTGCCAGCGAGGTAACTGGGCACTTGTCCTGTGAGGACAACAATAGCAATCAAAGCGAGAGCTGTGGTGGTACTGGGCTCTTAATATTTGACGGAACTGCTTCAGTTATGGTGTGGCAGTCGTTCTAGGACATGCTCTTATTTCACAACGCACTGCTGTAAATTCTGAGTAGACCATCCCTTTTTCGGTATAGGCAGGTATTATCCAGGTTTTATGGGTCTAGGAGCTTAAGCACAGAATGCTGCTGTGCACCGGCTGGTATTCAGTAACTGGTTTCCCCGAAACAGCCTGTTTCTGTGTCCGGAGGGCCACCGATCATTGGCTAACCCAGCATTATTGCTCTTCTGAACAAGGGCTGCAGAGTTCACTCGTTCCAATTCTTCTGGGCAGCACGCAGCCACAGCTGCAGATCGCAGTTCGAGAGGTTCTGTGTTGGGCGTGAGGAAAAAATCCTGAAGGTGCAGCCTTGGCACAGGTCCCCACAGAGGTGAAGGATCTCCAACCTTGGAGGCTTCCAGCCTTCAGCCGGACAAAGGCGTAGTCACCCTGGTAACCAGTGATGGCCCTACTCTGAGGCTGTGATTTTGTGTGGAGCAGCAGTGGAGACAGGTGCTACAGAGATTTAAATGCCAAAAAAAATTAACATAATGGCATGAGGAATCTTTTCTTCATGTAAAAACATTCATATTTCTCTGCAGTAATAATCTTGGTATTATTTATTTCCCAGTGTTTGCTGGCTGTCACCTCTGTTACTGGAGGAATCAGACATGGATTAACAGGTTGCAAAAGGTTAGTCTCTGCTAGACTGTTCATTTCTGAAGTAATCTGTTCATTTTCTCCTTGTGACCTTCCAGAAAGCATTCTCATCTGGGGTCCTCAAACCGTGCCTTTGCTCGATGGCTTCCAGCAGAGTATGAAGATGGAGTGTCTGTGCCCAGAGGAGCAAGTGAAGGAAAGCTGTACAATGGGTTTCCCCTCCCGCTGGTGAGAGCTGTTATTCTGGGCCAATAAGAGTAGTGGGCACTATCCTCAGTGCTTCCATCAGAAACAAAACAGTGGCCACGTCTAGAGTGTAAATTGCTTGAACCTTTCCTCTGATCTCGGGTGCTAATTGGAGGCTTGTTTTCTACAGCTGAGCTATGTCTTGGGGGGATATTTTTGCTGGAGACAGACATGAGCAAAAAGGCTGTGAATACCGTGAATTACGGACAACTTAACATTTTCTGAAGTGTGCATCCCAAGGTTTGATGCAGATAGCACCACAGTGTGTTCAGATACGCCAGGATGTTTTTACAAACCATAAAGGCTTGGGTATTCCTCAGCCATCTTCTTGACTTTCTGGATGTGTGTGCATGCATCAGTTTTAGCTGTAAAAGACTTTCCACGAAGCTGGGCTTGGCTGAGCGACTGTGGAGTCAAAACGATGCTACTTACCACGTGTTTGGATAGAGCTGGGATGTGGCGTCGGTCTGTTTAATGCCATAGTTAACTCTCACGATCTTGTCTAAGATCACCTTGTGCCTGGTCTCGTCGTAGGTGTTATATTGTTAATTTTGATTTTCCGCAGGTTCGGAAAGTGTCAAATGAAATTGCTCGCACACCCAACGAGAACATCACTCAAGATCAAGAGCTCTCTCTTGTCTTCATGCACTGGGGCCAGTGGATCAACCACGACATAGACTTGGCCCCTGCCAGCGGCGCAGGAGTGAGCCCAGAGCTTCACTGTGACACCGATTGTGCCTTCACGTCCCCTTGCTTCCCAATTAAGGTGCCCTGACTTTCATCCCATCCTGTGCTTATCTTAAGACAGTAAAAATAAGACCACATGCCCTTCTGAGTGTGACGGGTTTGCCCTTGGCTAGGGGCAACTCACACTCACTTGCTCACCCAATCCCCCCAACCCGAGGATAGGGGAGAGAATTAAAGGGGTAAAGGGAAAAAAGGACTCGTGGGGTGAGATAAGGACAATTTAATAACTAAACTACAATAACATTGAAAATAATCCTATGTACAAATATAGAAATGAGTGATACACAGTGACACTGTCCCCCATCCCATGACCAAGGCTCTGCCTGTTCCCGGCTAACGATCCCGGAGCAGGGAGAGTCCCGAACCCGCACTCACAGAACAGAGATAACAGTCTGAGCGTCCCAGACCGAGAGCTGACCCGGTTGGGGGGGGGAAGGCCTTGGGAGAGTGACCACCTGGAGTGAGATGACCCGGGGCAAAAGAAATCCGGAACCAAAAGGGACGATCTTCCAGAGGGTCCTCACCTATATACTGTGCATGACGTGTATGTTATGGAATAGATTATTGGCCACTCTGGGTCTCAATCCTGAACCCAAGATCAAGTCCTGGGCTGGTAACTAGGGCTGTGCTCCCTCCCAGCTTCTTGGGTCTGCAGACCTTGGCAGCCACGTAAACATCACTTTTTATCAGCTTTCTTCTGAGCACAAATCCAAAACACAGCCTCTTGCTAGCTACTGTGAAGAAAGTTAACTCTGTCTCAGCTTAACCCAGGAGACACTGAGGCATCACTTGTGTTTGTTTTCCTTAGTTTCCCCCCGATGACCCACGGATGCTGAGGTCAAACTCTTGCATGCCGTTCATCCAGTCGGCGTCCGTGTGCAATCCCAGGACGTTTACTCGTGAGCAGATCAACGCCGTCACCTCCTTCATTGATGCCAGCATGGTGTACGGCAGTGAAGACTCTGTGGCAAAGAGCCTTAGAAATCAGACAAACCAGCTGGGTCTGATGGCTGTGAACCAGAATTTTACTGATGCTGGGTTGGAATTATTGCCCTTTGAGAACAAAACAAAAAGTGTCTGTGTTCTCACCAACAAGAGCATGAACATCCCCTGTTTTAAAGCAGGTAAGATGCATTTGTAGAGTAGTTTTCAGTGGCCCATAAAGTCAAAAAGGATCATTATGGTTGGGTGTCTGATGTCTCTTTGCATTTGTACGAGGTGCTGCAAGATATGATTGTGTAAGGTGAAAGACGGGAACCCTCTCCCAAATTAAAAAAGAATAATAATAGAACCATAATTATTTAATTAAACATGAAAATTATTTTGTTTTAATTTCTCAAAAGAGTTACAGCAAATCACCCTCCCTTTAAAAATTCTTTTGAAAAGTAGGAGTAAAATTTTCAGTGGGATAACCGCCAGTGTTTAAAACTCCTCAGTGACTTTTTTCCCCTCCTACCTGGAATTCACCATTCAGTTTTCAACTCAGTCAATGCTAACAATTAAACACTCTTAATCAATTTAGTGAACTCTCCCTGGTACCACATTCTAGATTTTTAGCATTTCCAATATCCCAACCTACATCAGAAGACAAGTCTGGAAGTTTGAGTCATCAGTTTATTTAAACTCCAGACAAAACACTGAATGTTTCAAAAATGGGAAGTGATCCATCATAGGCACAACATTTAAAAAAACACTATAAATGCGAAGCTTGCAAAGTCAATCACAAGAATATAGAGTGTGTTCCCTTTGCACGTTATTTTGTCATTCCCTGCACACGAGAAGAGCTCCTTGCTGAATGAGCAGACACTCGGTGCTTCTTCCATAAGCTGCCGGAGGGACTTCACTGCATGGCCTCCAGTTCTCCCCCACATCTCTGCTGAGGGCACATTCACCTCTCAGAGGTGTTTACAACTTGAGTGAACTGAGACAAATTTTCAAAACCAAATATTCACAGTGCTGATATTAAAGAAGGTCATATCCTTGAGGTACAGAAGGAAGGCAGACAGGAGGCTTTCACAAAATGAGACAGATGCTTCACCACCATGAGCAATGTAGTTTAAATGCATAGAATCATAGAATCACAGGATGGTTTGGGTTGGAAGGGACCTTAAAGCCCATCCAGTCCCACCCCCTGCCATGGGCAGGGACACTTCCCACTAGCCCAGGTTGCCCAAAGCCTCATCCAGCCTGGCCTTGAACCCCTCCAGGGATGGGGCATCCACAGCTTCTCTGGGCAACCTGGGCCACTGCCTCACCCCCTGCACAGGAAAACATTTCTTCCTCAGATCTAATCTAAATCGCCCCCCTTTCAGCTTATAATTTACCCAAAGCCTCTTCTCCAGTGATTTTGGCTAAACTGTTTGGACAGAGGGAACATTTTGTCTGTCCTGGAAATAAATATCTTCTATGAATGGTGACTGCTAAGCAGCTTAACCACAAGCATTACTGCAAGTAGCACCGGCTGTTAGCTGTTACTTGTCTGTCCTAACACAAAAATCTGCCGCTGAAATAAAAAGTAATCTACAAAATTCCTAAAATATTTTCATTTGTAGGTGACAAACGGGTAACTGAAAACTTGGGACTTTCTGCACTGCACACTGTCTTTCTACGAGAACACAACCGCCTGGTTACGCAGCTGAGGAAATTAAATCCTCACTGGGATGGAGAAAAGCTTTACCAAGAGAGCCGAAAGATCGTAGCTGCCATAAACCAGGTGCTCATCACTTATCACCTGCATGCTTAGAAATTGTTTTTCTTCCAGGAAAAGGAGGAAAACTGTGCTTTGCAGATCTTCAGGGGTTATTTGTGTGAGTCGCAATTTGTGACAAAGGATGGTCCATCTGAGACAGCATGACTACCCAGAGATTTTTATCCATTGTTTTACCAATTTAACAATTATTTATAATAATTGACAATTCATCAATTTTTAAATCACTTATTTATTATATTAAATAATTTTAACATATTATGCCAACTCATGCCATTACTACAACTCTTTTCTGAAGCTCTCGTGAACCCTCTGCCACTGGATGGAGAGTCCGTGTTCACGCTCTGCACTCTCACTTGGATGGCATTTCTGCTGCAGCTGCTGACAACTTGCTCTGCTTTTGTGCTTTTTCAGATAATAACGTACAGGGATTACCTCCCACTTCTGCTTGCAGAGGAGACCAACAAGTGGATCCCTTTGTACAGAGGCTACAATGAGACTGTGGATCCTAGAGTCTCAAATGTTTTTTCCCTGGCTTTACGATTTGGTCATACGTCAGTACAGCCTTTTGTATCCCGTTTGGATGATGGTTTTCAGCCTTTGGGTTCATTCTCCCATGTCCCTCTTCATTTGACCTTTTGTGCTACGTGGAGAATTGTAATGGAAGGTAAGAACATGGGGCAGCCAGTAGACTTGGTCTGGTCCTGAAGCAGACACTCAGGTGGAGATCAGATGGTAAGACACACAAGCCTGGACTCCAAAACCTGCTTTAGCTCCATTTATTTATCTGGCCTCACACAAATTGTGGTGCCATTCAGCTTGGAGGTGCTCATGATAAGTCTGCTCAAGGGGCTGCAGAGAAATCGGTGGTCTGCTAAATGTGGGGCAGCAGGACAGTCCTGCAGAATTGTCTCCAAACACAGCTTAAAGCTAGTTTTGCAAAGGAGCCCTGCCAAAAATTACATACTGTCATACTCCAACCATTGAGTCTTATCAAGCCTCAGCTCCTGCCGAAAAAGCCACTTTGGAGCCAGATTTTGCATGGGAACATTCAGTTCCGTAGCTTCTCCCATACAGTTTTTCAGTGTTGTCTTCCTCAGTTCATTGCACGATAATTGCATTCATATTCTGAACATCTCAGAAAATAACCAGAAGATGTAACAGATCAAACCTTCTTAAGTTGCCGTACATCTCTCAGCCCACCGAGACAGGACAGTGTCAGCATTGTGCGTCTACTCTGATAGAGTTGCTGCATGTGCCCTTTGGGAGGCATGAGACTCACTGCACCAAATGTCACTCAACCAAAATTCAGGTCAATCCAAGCTATTATATCCCCCTGTAACTGGTAGGCATTGCCAGCAGGTATGTCCAGTCTAACTGAGCTATGACAGCATAATTGCAGCCTAGTGGTGGCCATCTCTCTTCATGGTTCTAAAGGGAGTTGTGGGATCTCCAGACATGAATCATTCCAAGGAAGACAAATGTCTGTTCCACAATGTTAGATAACTAATTATAGAAAACATGCCAAAATACTCATGTGCAGAAAGTTTTCCTGTGTTTAACTGATATTGTCACCTTAATGGCTATGAAAAAGACATAGGCAGACAGGAATGATTCTATCATTGCATTATATGTTTTAATAAATGTCAATTAATAGCTAATTTTAAACAAAATCAAATGCAAAACCTAAACCTTGAACAGAACCCCATGTATCAGTACGAGCTGGGGACTGACGGGCTAAGGAGCAGCTCTGCAGAAAGTGACCTGGAGGTCTCAGTGGGCAACAAGTGAATTTAAGGCTGCAGAAGGGAAGGTTGAGGAACGGGGATGAGGAGGGGTGGGGACTCTAGTTACTAAAGGGAGGCCTCATCTGCTAGCATGTGTGGGTATCGACATATGCACTGACATATGCTGAGGTGGAGATGTGGAGCTAGGTGGGCTCCACACAGCCCAGAGCAGAAAAGACCTCTAATGCAGCCTGTTTCAGCTGCACAAATGGGACTGCCAAAGTTGGAAGATGACACAGAAAGTCTTTTCCTGATTTGCAATGAATGCAGGCGGCATCGACCCACTGATACGGGGCATGGTGGTTGATCATGCAAAACTGATGAAACAGAACCAAATGCTCGTTGAGGAGCTCCAGAACCACCTTTTTGAACAGACAGAGATCATGGGTCTGGATCTAGCAGCCCTGAACATGCAACGGGGAAGAGACCATGGCCTTCCAGGTAAGGAGACACAAGTCCACACATCCTGTGAACAATAATTTTCTTTCTTCTGCTGTTTAGAGTAGTTCCACGAATGTACTAAGCTTTTGGCATAGCAATGGGAAGAAACAGTGCCTTGATTTGAAGCGGAAGGACGGACAGATGGTCGAGCTCAGGGAAGAAAAGGTCTCTGTATTATAAAAAATCTTTTTCTGAGGGATTTAAGGCAAAGACAGAAAGATTGGAAAGCAAAGATGATAGCTGGGATAGTGTATTAAACGGAGGTAGAAACAGTGGTGTATTGCAAAGACAGAGCAGGCAGGGTGCAGACGGTACAGACGCAAGCAACCAAGATCATCTCTCATGTGGGCTAGACAGACCATCTGTGCTTTGTTCTTTGCCCATTAGTGCTTATTTTGTGCCTTTGGACAATCCAAGCAGAAGTGCCTTGCACCCACAGGTGTGATTGCACCCCTGGTGCTCTTGGATTAAACACAACCAAATGTTGCTCTTTACTAGAATTTTGTTCCCAGAAATTTTGCATCCCAAAACTGCAAGAAGTGGTGCGTTCACCCTCAGCACTAGGTAGCTCTAACCAACAGGACGTGGTGAACCTGCAGTTGTGTGTGAAGACAACCCAAATTGTTAGCTCAGCATGTGCATACAGAAAGGACCTTTGAAAACATGGCACTTGCTGTCACTGCCTCTATCTAGACAATGTGTTCCAGATCCTTTAATGACATGAGAAGAATCAGACATTGCTCATGGGCCAAGGGATCTGTTTAGCTCCTGAGCCTAGGCAGATGGTGGGGAGACGTGGGCGCTGACCAGCTGCTGCTCCTGCTTTTGCAGGATACAATGCCTGGAGGCGCTTCTGTGGGCTCTCCCAGCCTCAAAACGTGGATGAATTATCGGAGGTGCTGGGCAACTCCAAGCTGGCCAAGAAGTTCATAGAGTTGTATGGGACACCAGCCAATATTGACTTCTGGATTGGGGCAATCGCAGAGCCCTTTGTTTCTCAGGGCAGAGTGGGACCGCTCCTGGCCTGCCTCCTCGGCACTCAGTTCAGGAACCTGCGTGATGGGGACAGGTGAGTAGATCTGAGAGCAAACCCTCCCCATGGCGGGTATTATGGGAAAAAAAGCTGACATTTTATGCAACACACTAATCCAGCCCGTCCCCAACATGGCAGTGAGTGCTCCGAGCAAGGCTAACACCCTGATTTTAGCCCAGTTGCCAAAGGGCTCTTTTCTGCAGCCCATTCCTACAGACCCGCATGGTTGAGTAGCACCAGCTCCAGGCCACGGGTGATCTCCAGTAGTTTCTGCCTGAGGTGATATTTGCTCTGTGGGTACAAAAGAGGAGGATCAATCAATGCATTCCAGCATCCTGGTGACGCTGCGTGGAAGAGGTGGGCTCTCTGCACCTGCAGACGAGTGGCAGAATCCAGACCTGGAGGCGCCTCTTCCCAAAGGGGTGTGCCTACTGCTTGATGAATCAAGGTAGATCTGAGCAGAGACACACCTTGGCAGCTTCTCATCTTGGCAAGTAACCAGCACCAAACGCTTTCAAGGAGACTCTAAGCTGCTTCTGAAAATATCATTGCAGGTTCTGGTGGGAGAAACCAGGAGTTTTCACTCCGCAGCAGTTGACTGCACTGGGAAAAATCTCATTGTCAGCGGTGCTCTGTGACAATACTCGTATCAAAAAGATACCCAGAGATGTGTTCAAGGTCAACAGTTATCCTGAGAACTTTGTTGACTGCCATGAGATCGAAACGCTTGACCTCTCACCCTGGAGAGATGAGCCTGAGAGTGGCACACAAGGTACGCAGTTGTCTGAGGTCTGTCAAAAATAAGAAATGCCCCACAAGGTCAGACTCTTCTGTGCCTAAAGAAATAAAAGAATTAAGGTCATCACAATGACTCTGCCCCCGAAAAGACTTTGACCATCCATTCAGCCCCATTCAGACACCACTTGAGGCAGAGGTGCTTTTAGCACAGTTTCCCTGCAATCCATCACCTTCATCATCCCTTACTAGCCTGCTTCTTCCTCTTCAACTAGAAGGGAAATCCCTGAAAATCCAGTCTGTTCTGGCTGTTTGAACAGGTCCTTCTCTAAATAACTTATTCCAGGACAAATGGAGTCTTACTTCACAGGAAGAGTGTCCATGAAGAAATCAATCAGAACCAGCTAACCTGCTCCAAATTCTTCCTTTGCTGTTCCAAGACCCTGCTCTCCCCTTGCCTTACCTAAAGCTTTAGAGCATTGTAAGGTACATCTGGAGTTGTTTTGACACTGTATGGCCTCACACACCAGTAGTTTAATGCACAGTCAGAGATTATGGTGTGCCACATCCTGAAAGACAGTAAGAGAGTGTTTTCATATAAAAGATGAGGACCCTAGCTGTGTCCTCCTACTGATCTGCTTTTGGCATGAGGTCTCCCAGTTGAAAATGATGTAGGGAGAGCAGAGACTTGCAGAACATGGGTCTGACAGGAGCAGAATGGAATGGATTGAAATGATCCTTGAAGTCTTTTCCAATCTTAATGATTCTGTGATCCTGTGATTCCTTCTGGCAACCCATTTATAGATTATCACAACACCTGGGATCACCTACTCTGTCTGTCCGCAAGGCACAGATGACAAAGCACCTCCATGCAGTTCTCGTATTGAGTTTGATGAACTGTATTTGAGACAGACAGTGCAGTTTGAGAAAGACATTTGCACTTGATATAAAGGCTAAATTATGGTGACTTCACTCTTCAGGAACCAAGTCCAGCTGATGCTCACCTCCTCTCTGAGCAATAGAAGCCTCTTGATTTCTTTTATTAACTTAGTTTTATGGTCACTGAAATTTGCTGAGCTGCTTCCTGTGGCTCTTTTATTACCAGGCTGTGAGGAAGCTGAACTGTGTTTGCACAACCCAGAGATGGTGAAATCCCAGGGTGTTCAAAAGCAACTGCTAAAAGTTGAACTTTTTCAAGTGCCAAGAAATTGCCCCAAAACACTCATCCAAAACTGTCTGATGTTAGGTCACTGGTGATATCTTTTGACAAGGCTGGAAGTGCCGTGGTGTCCCAGAGGTACAAGGACACAGGGATGACCTGGTATTCTGTCACCCATTGACCAGTGACTATTTTAAGCTATAGAGTCAAATAAAAGCACGGGGAGAAATATTGTGTCCAGGAAAGTCTTTCTGCCTCAGTAGCTTTTTCTGCTTCATTGACAGCTTCTAATCCTGCTGATAATCAGACCAGCATTGGAAATCCCTAATGGTGGCACTGAGCTGCTTTTAGGAAACTGCTGCCTGTACATCATGCTCGGCTGACTGCACGTGATTTCCCAGAGAGGAGCTCAAGACTAAGTCTATTGTTTTATTTGCTATACTGTGATTTTTATATAGTTTATTTGTAAAAGCTTCCAGCAATGTAAGGCTTCAGATGGAAGGGGAATTACATTTTACTGTCTGTTGCCCTAAAAAAAAACCTGTTCAGAGGTATGCAAGACTTGGTTAGGTGCTAGATGCTCTATGACTCTTTAAAGCCACAATCAAGACAAATTTTTTTGCTTCCCATCCCGAATGGGTGTCAAATCTGGAAAATGGCATGCTTGCATTTCGAAATCAAAATCCATATCCTTTGTACCTGCTCAGAAATTAGCAAGTTCATTTAATCTTCATCAAAACTTTCCTTGTCTCCTTGTTTAGACCATAAACTGTTTGGGCTGTTTCTAATTAGAGATTTTCAGTCATTGAAGACACTGCAGAATGACAGCTGCATCTTGAAGCCTAGAGACATCCTTTATTTAAATCCTATAGTGAACACGTGTGTGTGTGTGTTTGGGTGTGCTGGGCATTAATAAAACACATTGTATGTGCTTGTCCACAGTTGGCATCAATTCTGGTATGTCACACATCTGTCCAAAACATTCTTTGGCTATGGTTCATAGCTAAAAGTATCAGCATAACAAAGCAAACCATAAGATGGCTGGTACGTAAACCACAAGAATTAAGGCTAAAAAAAATATCATCTGGCTGGGATGATTGCTCCCAAGATCATATTAAGTCAATAAATACCAAACATGTAAAAATCATATTAAGTTTCCATCTCTCCCCTGGGAGAGAATGAGGGAACTGGGAGCAAGAAGGTGGCAGCTTAAGGTAGGCTGTGGGTGGAGGATGTGCCTCTCTGAGGAGGACTCATGAAGGAGATGCTTGGTAAAATCCCACGTCTGTGGCACCTTTGTGCGTGCTTTGCCATGGAGGGGGATGTGCTGGTGAGTCTGGACCATTTCAGCCCCGTGCCCCACACTGCCCACCCATGGCCCGGGGAGCACAGGGGAGACCCGCAAGGCTGCTGGGGACCCCAGGGAGCAATGGAGCATGGGGACCACACTGGTCCATGAGCCCCCAGCACCTGGGGAACGAGGACAGGCTGTGGTGACCCTGGGCAAAGGAAGGTATCTTGCCTCCCTCTGACATGTAGAAGATGGGGCAAAACCAGGCAGCATTCAGAAATCAGGGGCTGCAGCTCCCAGAGTGTATTTGGACTGAGAAATAAAGGGGTTGTGTTGTGAGATTATCAGGGCACGGTGAGGGTGTTAAGCAACACATTTCTGCTGTTTGCCTCTGGTTTCTTGAGTCCCCAGGAATGCTCCCCTCACACTTTCAAGATCTGCCCAACCAGTGAAAGCAAACTCTTGCTTTGCTTAAAAGAAAGGCTAAGAAAAACAAAGAAACCACAAACCCCTGCAGACACCTGTGAGCTCTTTAATTCTCCCCTCCCAAAGCTGCCTTGGATTTCTCCTCCCATGGCAGAGGTACCTCCCAAGTCCACCCCATGGAAAGAGGCAGGAGACAGTGCCTGCTCCTGAGTGCACTTCCAGGGGAACGTGGCAGCGCTTAAAACCCCAGGACAGCCGCTTCCCCAGGCAGGACGGCGATGGCCTTGAGGATAAACCCCTCCACCTTGTTGGTTTGGAATAGGAAAAGTTGATTATAAGATGCTCCCAGGAAGGGTCTGGCTCTGCCTGGGATCCAGCTGAAGAGAAGGTCTCAGAGTTACGATTACAAATGAATGCCCTGCATGGTGTGTCTGTCACACAGGTGGCACAGTTCTCTGGAAGGAACACGACAACCATTTCATCACCTCCACTTTCTTCCTCTGTGGATATTTTGCCTGTCTCTGGTGTGGCAGGATTGCAGTCCCTGGTTGTCTCTGCTGCCAGACCTTCTTGTGGTTGCCACGTCCTTCCCCTTGGCCACTACACACACAGATGGGATCGCTAATGAGAAGCCCTGTTCGTCATCCCTAATATCCCCTGATATGCGGTGAGCATGGAGTCACAGACCTGCTCAGTGAGCTTGGGAACATCATCTGGGCCCAAGACCAGGGTCTCCACTTCTGCCAGGATCTGGATGATGCTTTTCCCTGGAAAAAGGAGACAGGAAGGTCAGAGAGCGGGAAGGAAATATGTGACTGGTGTAGAAGAGCAAAAGAAGATATAGCAGAGAGATCGGTGCAAACCAAGGAACAAGACAGAAATGAAAAGCACCGACAGCTTTCACATGCCAATCCAGCCATAGCCCAGATGCACAAAGCAAAAACCCAAATCAGACTTTTCCTGTCCACAGAGGCTGAAAAAATCACAACTACAGAAACAGGTGAATCTGCCCCGTATGCTCTTTCTCAAATACATCTAATGCCGTGACTCACATGGAGTAAGTTTTCACAGTGAAAGACCTCAGGGTCTGCCTGGACCATGGCCAAGAGAATGAGATGTCTGTAACACCACACATACAAACCGTCCGTGCTCTGAGCTATGTACACCCATTCAGCAGAGTCCTTTCTTCCAGAAACACACTTTGAGATGAGAGAAATCTTGCCCAGAACTCCCCAGAACTCCGTTTGGCCAAAGTGTGTCATACTCCTCTTGGGCAGCACCTGAGCAAAGGACCATTGCAAACCCAAAGGCTGTATTGGGGAGCTCTTGCACCCAGTGGCCCTTGTTCTGGCCAGTGGAGACAAGATGCTCCCTGCACAGACCCTCACCTGAGGCTCTCGGGAATGTCTATGTTGTTTTTTAACTTTCTTGCATGTCTATACAGGTGCACTAAGAAATGAGATCCAGAAGTGTTGCTACCAGAGCCACACAAGGGAGGTAAAACAGAACTGTGAAGAAGGGCTTCACGAAGGAGGAGCAGCTGAGGGAGCTGGGGGTGTTTTGTCTGAAGAAGAGGAGGCTGAGAGGAGACCTCATCACTCTCTACATCTGCCTGAAAGGAGGGTGCAGTGAGGTGGGTGCTGGCCTCTTCTCTAAAGCAACAAGTGATGGGACGAAAGGAAACAGCATCAAGTTGTACCAGGGGAGGTTTAGGCTGGATATTAGAAAAAATTTATTCACTGCAAGAGTGATCAGGCATTGGAACAGGCTGCCCAGGGAAGTGGTGGAGTCACCATCCCTGGAGGGGTTCAAGAAAAGTGTCAATGTGGTGCTTCGGGACATGGGTTAGTGGGTTAGGTGGTGTTGGGTTGACGGTTGGACTTGATGATCCTTGAGCCTTAATGATTCTATTATTCTATGAAAAGAAGAGGACATGCTCCCTGCCTGCACAGAAACCCGTAAAAAACGTTAGATCAAAAGCTAGCCCTGGTATCTCAGAACCCTACTGTGCTTCTCTTGGTCCTGCAGAAAAAGCTGAGTGGTGACAGAGCTGTGCTGAAGATGCAGTTGTGGTGGGGTACAATAGTCTCCCAGCAAGCACCAGACCTGCTCCACGCATGACAATGTGCACGCACTGGACAGAGTTGGGTTTTCCAGAAGCGCATCAGCATGCCCAGATCCACTGTGGACACAGGGAGCTGTCCTGACCTGAGGACCAGCTTGCTCAACGTGGAGAAATCTTGGCCACGTGTAGCACAGCTTTGGAGTCAGCCTTGGCAAAACTTGCAGGTGGGAAAAGTGGGGAGGCAAAGGAAAAGCTAACTGTGGTTCTTTCTCCAGCAGAGAAGGTCCTACATGCAATAAGGAAAAGGGTTTAGAGGTCAGCTAACCATGAGCTCCCAGGGTGAGGTTGTCATAAAGGCAAATGTACATGCAGCTGCAAATAGTCTTTCCTAAAAAGCTCAGAGAGGTTCTGGAATGTCCTTCCTTGGGCTTATTCCACACTTGGTTGGACAAGGCATAGAACAACTCATCTATCTTTGGAGTTGGCCTTGCTTAAAGCAAAAGCTTCAGCTGCTTCAGCATGCCTTCCCACTGCACTATTCTCTGATTTCCCAGAGAAGTGCTCTATCTTGGTTACCCAACCGAGCAGGGATGTGATGGAGAGGGAGGGGGCTAGCAGAGCAGGGCTGGAATCCCGGCTCATGCTCCTATCAACCCCTACATGGGGGAACGCTTCCAGTAGCAAAAGGCTTTGGTGTGTGTCCAACAGAGACAGCACAGACCCAGCAGGCGAAAGAAGAGTAGAAACAGACAATGCAGTGTTTAACATTTGCAGTGACTCAGTCTTCCAGGTGTCTGCCTGCAAGGAATGACTACACCCAGGCACGAACAATGAGTGAGAATTTCAGATGCAAATCGTCCCCTTAGGAAAGAGCAGGGCAGGCCTGGGGAAGGCTGGGAAGTAGCAGAAGTCCATTTTGGCATGGGCATTGGGGAAGAAATTGGAGGAATACGGTGGGTTACTTTTCTCTGTTGGAATTTGAAAGGTTTTTTCCTGCATTTTTCTTCTGAAGTCCATAATACGTCTTTTTTCCCCTATAAAATTTTATCAGTGATGAGCAGAAAATCACCATAAATGGATGAAACACAAAAAGAACAGGGTAACTAGGAGAAGACATGCTCTCAGCATGACTTTTGCTGAGAGCTCCATGTTTTCTTTTGATCCCCAATTCTCCATACACCTGCAGATCCAAGGACAGTGTGGTGGGGCCAGGGGAAGGACCTGCCCCAGGACTCTGCTGCTTCTCCAGGTTCCCTCACATGGGTACTGGACAAGCTGTGAGAATGGTCTAGACCATGCTTTTGCCAAGAAAGTTTGGACCAGATGATCTTTGAGGTCCTTTCCAACCTGATATTCTATGATTCTACAATTGAAATCCAAGGGGAGAGACAAAAGTGATGCCCGAAATCCCCCATTCCCACCCCTCCCAAGAAGACAGAAACTGGTGTTGTTCGGCTGCTATCTCTGTGTGGCACATGGTCCTCTGCCCACCAGCCTCATGGCTCCCTCCAAGGACTGAGCTCACACCAACAGCCAGACTGCCCTCTGCACCAAGTCACCCTTACCTGGTGTAAATTTCTTCTCCTTCTGGTTGTAGAAGTTGTGGTAGGAAGAGACCACTACAGGAATAATGGGGACCTGGAGGGGAGGCAGTCTACAGTGAATCTACAAATTTCCCCATTCCTCCCCTAAAATGGAGCTGGTGTTCTTAGGTGAATCCTGCACCTTGCTGATAATTGTCCCAGTCAGCTTCAGGCACTCAAAGGGATATTTATACACATTGCCTGTGTCCCTGCTCCCTTGGCTTAGCCAGGGACCCATCTTCTCCTCTTTTCATGTGAAAACTGGAGAGAAGTGACTGCTGGCCTTGATGCTCCTAATGTCATGCTCCTAGTGTGGGAGGAACATCTTACACAACCCTGCACATGAAAACTCACCCAGAATGTCTAGGGACAAGGAAGCCTGCAAATAAGAACTAATCACAAATTACCAAAGAGTTTTGTTTTTAAGTCACTGACAGTAATTTACAAACACTTTCATCAAGGCTGTAAGGAAATCGTGATCCTGCAGTGCACAGCGCACTACCAAACAGGTGCTAAGCTGTAGGAAGCTGATGACTTACCCAAACGGTCACAGCAAACTTACAATACAGCTGATCTACCAGAACACAAGATCCTGAACCTGAGGGAAAGACAAAAAATTGTGCCCAGCACAACTGGCGGTCTCCACATAGCCAAAACAAAGCAGAATGAGAGAAGGACCCATATAAGCAGATTTAAAAGTGTGAGGATCTGCTAGACCCTCATCATGGCCAGTTGATGGGAGGAGCGCTTCTCCACGGCACTGCCAGACTGAGCAACAACCAACACCAGCTGGGCATCACCAAGCTGCTCCATGGAGAAAGGTAACGCCATGCACTCAGAGCGCTGAGGACACACATGATCTCAAGAAGACATCAGATACATAAGAGTTTGAAGCAAGGCTGATGGTTATTTGGGGCTTTCAACAGCTGGTATCTCTGATGAGTAGGGGAAAAGGCAAGGACATACAGAGATAATAAAAATTATGCCATTCCCAACCCACCATGGAGAGACAGTCAGCTCAGATCCAGCAAAACACTTAGGCTCCAAACCCACAGAAATGAAAAGCCTCAGCTATAAATTTCTTCCTCTGCAAGGATCCCTAACACCTGAATCCACCGTGCTTCTGTTTCAAAAGTAGTCAGGTCTTGCCCAACCTGCAGGGCGCTTTCAGAAACTACAGCTCTGACGAAGCTCCCCGCTTTCAGACTGTGTCCATGCTCAGCTGACTCCTTTTTGCCCCCGGGTCTTTTCACCCTTTTCAGAGCCTGGCTTAATGAAGTGAATCTTAGGCAGGGAGAGGAGGGGCTTGTGTCATGAGCTTTCATCAGGCAGCTTTAATGACTCTCCTACTCCCCAACTCCCGCTTAGTCACTGGTTAGCCAGAAGAGAGAGGCAGAGGCAAGGAAGGTGATCTAATCTAAGGCTGAGGAAATTGTCTTGTTCACAGTAAGCAAATGAAGGCTCAGAAGAAAGCGGACTGTCAATAGAGCAACGCTAGAGAGAGAGGAGTTGCTTAAGTTAAAGGTCACAACTGCCTTCTAGATGTGAAAGCAACGATTTCAGGGTGACATAAGAGGACTGGATTCTGAAATGGGAGCAGCTCCACTGGCACAAGTAGCTCCACTGGCACAGACTGGAACAAGCTATCAAAGGGAAAGTGATGGGACGGCTCCGTGCCAAGGACCACGTCAGCCACCCCGGCTTCAAAAGGAGAACAGTGCTAAAGGGAACTAATCTAGTGCATGCAGGTACTAGTCAGTTAAATAGAGGCATTACCACTGATCTTAAAAACTTCAGAGGGATTACAGGGTAAATATATCAGAGACAAGTCATCAGGACTGAGGAAACTGCTCAGTCTGCAGCTCCATGATGGGTCCATGCATTGCTCAGTTTTAGAGGACACAGATCGGCTCTGATACCTACTTATGAGCAAAGACATAACTGGAAATTTTCATAATGACAAGAGAAGAAGAGTTTCTACAAGAAAATATGTCCTGACTCATGAAGATCTCCCTGGCATCCAGACAGCCCTGGCAGAAACATGACACAACAGGCTGGAATATCTTGTGCTGTAGGACTGGCATCCAAGGGGGTAGCGCATAGCACAGGCAGGTGAACTGTGTCTGGAAAATAAATCAGTTTATCACTGTAACTCACAGAAAAATTGAGGTCAGAGGCACCTCTGGAGGTCTGCAGTCCAACCAGCTACTCAGAGCAGGGTTAACTCCAAAACCAGATTAGCTTGCTCAGGGCCTTGTCTAGGCAAGTTTGGAGAATCTCCAAGGATGGAGATCCCACTAGCTCTCTGGTTCCTGCGTCTGCACTGCACTACTATCATGGGGAATAATGTTTTTCTTCATCTAATGGGAATTTCCCTTGTTGCAACCTGTGTCTATCACCACTTATCCTTTCACTGTGGGCCTCTGAGAAGCACCTGTCATCATAGTTACTCACTAGGAAGTCAAAGACTGAAAAAACACCCTCCTCTCCCCTTCTCTTCTCCAGACTGAGCAAATACAGCTTCCTCAGCCTTTCTTTGTCCAACATGTGCCCAGCCCACTGGCCACCTTGGTGGGCCTCCACTCAAGCGAAGTGCCGTCATCACTGGGAGAAGGTCCTGAGCAAGATGGGCTCAGGATGGACATCTCTTCCCATCACTGGAACAGGTGGGGAAGCTGCAGGTGAGAAAGAAAGCAAATGAGAGGCCCCAGCAGAGCTGGGAGGGAGAGTTGCATTTCTGAAATCAGCAGCAGAGGCTGAGCAGGGCAAACGATCCCGTCCTGGCTCCTGCCGGCTGCATTTTCCATCCTGGTGGCTCCACGAGGCAGGGAAAGCACACTCCCAGCAGCACTATTGCAACAGCCCCCATCCTGCCGCGCATGCATTTCCAAGCTGATAAACTAGATTAAATTTTCCAAATCTCACCCTTTTCAGCTAAAATTGGAAAAATAGGTCCTCTGTGCTTAGTGCATACAGGAAGACCATGGGTGATTCTGAGCCAGTCGTTTCCTCCTCCTTAATTGCTGAAGTCAAAAGGTGATGAACGAGATGTCCTCTGTCCCCAAGGGGCTGAACAAATGCTGGAGGTGCACGTTAGAGCTGGACAACTAATATGAGAAAACTAAACCTGGAGAGGCTGAGACACACATCCCCATGTGGTCAGGCGTCTCACACCCGTCAAATCTGCTGACTCCCTTGAAGGAACTAGGAACTTACCCAAGAAACAATGGGCTTCAACCCACTCCTTGGGCAAGCTTGCATGCTTTCGGCCATCAAAATATGTCCAGGCTTGTGTTTATCAGCTGCACACCCCAGCATTGCCCCTCCACCCTGGCTGAGTGCTGGTGGAAGCTGGTATCTGTGCCTTTTCTTTTTCTCAGGGGGTCTCATGGGGACTCTTCCCATTTTGGGGGTGACAAAGAGGAGATGATTGTAAAATTGTTGTAACTAAATCCTGCGCCAGGCCCTTTCTCTGTGTAATATTTCATAGTGCTACGTGCACAGGAGTATGGGTCAGAGATTTAAGCAAGAAATAGATTATTTCATTAAAAATACACAGGTTCTTGATTCTGCTTTGCCCGATATCCCCATACAAAACCCACCACCATCTTCCACTCGTCTGTGGTTATTGCACCTTTTTACAAAGTACAAGGAACGTTTTGGCCTCAGCTCAAAATTGCAATTTATTGATCAATAACAGCAATACAGCAAACTACAGAGGAAGGAGAAAACAGGTTTTATCCCTTCCAATAAAAGATATTGAGGGGACAAATTTGGAGTAAGACTAGATTAGCTTTTACTTTCTAGGACACATCCCATCAGCTCCACAGCCCAGGGGTAAGTCACGCTGGGTCATGCCAGGCTGAAGGAATAACTTGTCACAGATTTCTGTCACACTAGATGGTGCCTTAGGCATTCTGGACTAAGGGAAGAAGATGATGAGAATACAGCTTTCTTCCATGTGGACAGTTTCTTCATTCCGTATTGAAGCAAAATCTGGAAAAGGTCGTTGTAAACAAGTCTATTTGGGGTACATGCAGCTATCGCTGCTTCACTCAAAGGCACCATGAAATTAGTAGATTTTCTCTGGAAACTGATGTACTTTTTTCAAGAAAAAAAGAAAAAAAAGGAGAGCAAGAATAAGCAGCCACCCCAATGCCCCCATCTCTCTATGTAGGTTGGAAGGTTCAAAAGAAGGGTCTAAGACACGTTTCTGACAGTAAAGCTCACTGAAACCCTGTGTATGGGAGATTGCCTAAGCCAGCAGCTGGTTTGACTGGCAGTCAGGCTCTAGATAACTCTTGATTTACTTTGCTTTGTGATCCTGAGTGATTTGCACAGATCTAGGACATCTTTTCATGAAGTTCTTTTATCGCTGGACTCCATCTCACCAAAAAGGCTTCAATGCAAACTAAATTGAGCAAATGACAGCAAACATGTCCAAACATTTCAAGCAGTAGAAGCATACACACAGTAGAAAAAAAACAGTCTCAGCAACTTCCCAAGTCCAGATTTCTGGGGTATCCTCAATGTTCAGCATTAAAAGTCACCAGATGCTTCTTCTACAGGATACAAAAGCAATGTATTAACATAAAAGAAAACAACATGCCACAGCTCCCTGTTACCTTGCCTGATTTATTTCCACATGTTAAGGGGGAAAAGGGGAACCCATAACTCTGCTATTAGCCCTGATTGCTCTAAAGACTTCTAGGGATCCCTCCTGGCTACAAGATCCTACAGATCTCACTTTTTCTGGCACCACAAAGAATGCATTGATGGTTGTACCCTGCCAGATGTTCAAACCGAGAATCCCATAGATCTGCAGAGAATGTAAGGAACCAGCTTCACGGAAAGTGGGAGCTGACTGCAGATGGAGTTGTCTGAACTCTTCACGATTGCTGTTGGCTGCAGAGATTTTCTCCTTCTCACAGCCTGTATATCGTCATGAGTGGAGCAAAGGAAAGATGAGGTTGTCTCAGGAAAAGGCATGGCCCCGAGCACGGAAGCAGCCTGCCTTTCCCAGGGGAGAGCCTTTCTCTCCTACATCTGCTTCCCAGGGATTTCTGAGAGCATTTTTGAAGAAAAGCATTAAACCTCAAGAATTTTACAGATCCTGAAGGCAGCTGAGGGAAATACTGCAAATATAGGCAAAAACTTTCCTAGTAGAAATCAAACATCACACTATCTTCCATAAAATGGGATTCTCTGTTCAAATGCAGAGCTGCTTCTGGCCAGACCAGGACGTGCTGGCAGGAGCTGTCTGCTTTTACCTTGCTCTGCAACTTCCTCGTTCCTCTTTGACTTCCAGGCTCTGAGGTCCAGCTTTGGGATCCTGCTGCAGCTCACAAAGCCACAAGGGTATCTGTTAGCCCGGAAGATATGCTGTGGTACTTTAGAGATGTGGGTGTTGTCACATATGACTCGTGACAGGGAGATTTTGGCCAGTGAAGAGCGCTGCTCAGGGGTGAAAACCCCTTTGTTCTGCCACCAAAACCTGCAGGAGAAAGAAAAAGGCGCAACAGATTTTTGCCTTCTGGCTTCTTCACATTCAAGACTCCTGTGACATTATTTCTTATTAACACTAATAACACATTTCTTTTGCCAAGAACAAATTTAAATTTCTGCTATTTAAATCAAGAGCCCTGACTCACCAGCTGGATAATTTCCCTTGCTTTTCTGCCATAGACGTACAATACAGACGCAACTGAATTGAAGCCTTGCCCTGTGTTCCCTCAAATGAGGGGCAGGCACCCTCTTCCCAACAGAGAAGTCTGCTCATGCTGTGTGCAGACTGTGGATACAGCCACAATTGCCACGCTGGAACCAGCCCTATAATTACTCTCTTTGAAAAAAAATGGGTTCTTGTATCCTGCCATAAGAATAGGATTTTGAGATGTGCAGCAGACTGCCTTTAGGCTCCCAGTACTGGGTTTTGAGCTCATCGTAAGTCTTTCTAGGCAGAGCAGTTTCACAGAAACACGGGTGACGATCCCATTTTCAGGAAATATTGCTAGCAAGTACAGGGACCAGAAATGCAGCTCAAAATGGGGCACATAACTCACTTCTGCACCTGATGCCCGGAGCAACTTCAAGGAGGAGGAGGACTTCAGGCATGCTGAAAGCAGAACACTGCTCAAATGATTTTGGCTGGCAAGCAAACTGCAACCCACCCATATCCTGGTGCAAGCAAAGCCCAGACACTGCTACGTGTCACAACACAGGGTTCCAACTCAGAACTGGGGTGGGAAGGAGAAATAGTGAAAAATAATCTCTAAGACCCCCAAGAAGTGTATAAGACACTGTGATGGTGCAGAGGTGTAACTTGCAAACTCAGGAGGTGGGAAGATGGACAGATGCTTTTGCAGGGCACAGCAGTCCCACAGAGAGGGGACAGGGATTCTGCTACTGCCGGGGAAGCAGCTCAGGCTGAGCAGGGACTTACCAAGAGAGAACAATTAATCTCTTTTACTCCCTGAAAAGCCTGAAAGCGTGTTAGTCCTTCAGCAACATCCCTTGGTCTGCAGGCACATTTTCAAAACCACCCGAAGCATGAGCCACCACATCAAGAGATGCTGAGCACCAACTGCCAGTGCAAGCCACTGAGGCTGATTAAACACGACAGCTTTCTTTCTAATTGGCGAAATCAATCCATCTAGATCCTGGTTCTCCCACTGTTAGAGCTGTACATGTTCTTCTCGTTTAAGGTCTTCAGATCTTTCCCTTTGCTGGAGTGAGGTGCTGTCTGAACACACAGTGACACGAGCCTCCTTGAAACTACTAATCTGAAGGAGGAAAGGAGCTCAGGACATTCACACTGGGTGTGAACCATCAGCATGGAGAAGGGCAGCCCAGTCTGCAAAGGTAGCAAGTGGCAGTGAACAGGCTGAGAGTGAAAACACTTGGCTGGGAAGGGATCTTAGCCTAGGATCTCAACTGTCATCTAGACAAGGAATAAGAACATGACCAGAAAGGGAAAGAAACATTTGGAGGAGTAATGAAAAAAAAGTAACAAAAAACTGGAACAGTTTCCAAATCTGCTTAAAGAAATACACATAGACTGAAGTCTCCCTCTGTCCTTTCGGGTCTGAATAACCCAGCTCTTCTCTCACCTGTCCCCATCACGAACATTCCTGAACTGGGTGCCAATGAGACAAGCCATGAGGGGGCCGACTCTGCCTCCCTTCACAAAGGGCTCTGAAAGTGCCCCAATCCAAATGTCAATATTCTTTGGTGTCCCGTACAGCTGTATGAACTTCTTTGCCAGACCACGATTCCTCAGCACTTGAGCAAGTGTCTCCAATGCAGAAGGTTGTGAGAGCCCACAGAACTGTCTCCAGGAGTTATAACCTGCAAGGCATCAGGAACCAGAGCAGACAGATCAGTAGTGTGCTTCTCCCTCATGGAAAGATTTTTTCCTCTCTTTCCCAAAGCCAGGGCACAGGTCCCAATATGTTTAAAACATTTTTCTAAATTGTTCTGTATTTCTGTTAATGCCACTGACTTTCCACTCCTCCAGCGCCAGCTCCTCCTGCCTGGCATTTCAACGCTGCTGGTGGAAGGGCCATGTCTTTGCAAGCGATCTCTGCTGGTGGGAGTTGCTCCACCTCTGTTCTGACATTCCACACAGCAGCAATGCACAGGTTGTGCAAGGCTCCAGAGCCACCGTGTGTTCGAAACAACCTCCTGGTGATGTGATCGAGGAACGATGGGAGACCCACACCCTGCTGAAGGTGCTGCAGAGAGTGAGAGGAGCAATCTCAGGGCACTTCAGATAGCAAAGGAGACCTGTGTTCAGGCACCTGGTCCTGTGTGTGCTGTGACTGCTCCTAACCCTGTGCTGCAGGTGCTCAGGTGAAGGCTCTGGGCATGCCAAACGGCTGACACATCTTCATGGTGACCCAGGAGCCCTGAGGGAGCTCAGGGAGCTTACAGGCTCAGATAGCTTCAGACAGAGCCACAGGGAAGAGGTCCTTGCAAAACTCCTTGATGTTGCCTTCACTGTAAGCGAATCTGGACGAGATGTTGATGCCACCTCCTTCTGTATGACAGGAGAGTGGCCAAGTACTTTCCCACAGCTGGTGTCACTTGTGTCCCTGTCTAGCCACAGGGACAAGCCATCCCACCCTGCAAGGGGAGCTCTGCACAGCCCAGGTTACTTCAGGTGGCACAGAGACACCAGACTTTGCCAGCTGGACAGATTTTTCTCTACTATAAACAGTTGAAAATCCACTGGACCACAACTGGTGCATAGTGCTGCATCCTAGCGGACAGGACATATACCCAGCAAAGGGCAATTTGCAGCTCAGTGTCTTATCGAGTGACTGTTTAAGACGAGGAAAATTATATGGGGCAGTAATGCGCCCTCCTATATGCCAACTCAGCGAACGGTTAGGTGCAGAGACGAGATGACGCTGCAGCATTTTTCAGACATCCTGCTATGAGCAGGATGTCTGAAAAATGGGGAAAACTCAGAGAAAAAGGTACAGCATATGGTGCCTGAATGACACCACTATCAAACAATTCAAGGAGACTGAGACTTTGCTTTATCAGAAAAAGAATTAGGAAGCTTTTTTGATCTTGCTATACCATCATCACCTTCATGGGTTGTCTAACACCAAGGAACACAGTAGCACTCAGGGGCAGGCTGAGACCCACAGGCTAGGAGCTGAACACAAGCTCACTCTAGAAAAACACATCAGTTCCACTTCAGCAGGTCAGCAGTCAGAGCTGTAAATTCAGGATTTGTGGTTCAGATCAGGTTCTGCCCAACAGCGTTCCTAGCTAAAGCGTGGAAAAATCACAACCTTCTGTCACAGCAAAGGCAGAGCAATCCTGTGACCTGGCCATGCACCTGGATGTGTTGCAAAGCCTCTGTCTGGGCTTAAAACCTGTGAGTCCAGCACACTTTTCATCACAGTTTCAAAGCGAGCCCTACTGTGTCTCCCAGGACACCACGGACACAGCAGCTCCAGGAACTTACAGCAGCTTCACAGCACTGTTGGGCAACGACCCACCCGTGAGGCAGCTGTAAAGTCCTACCAACAATCTGTTTCTCAGGACCATCTTGCAATGCCATCACACTGTTTCTGCATCTTGCAGAGCCCTGAGAGAGGTTCTGACATAATGTTAAAAAAGGGGGGACACAGTCTCTACAGAGAAATTATAATGAGATTTTCCTCACATACTGCAGTCTGCTCTTCCAGTTGTGTGGCTGGGCTGGACCACTGCAGATGCCTGGAGAGATGCCCTGGGGGACTTCTGGTCCTAGTTACACTCCTGCAAACTTGTTGCTGAACTGCTTTCCCGATTTTGCCATTTGAAAGATGAAACAAAGGAGTCAGTTACTGACCACTGGACTCCGGTCTGTGCAATGCCCCGTGTTCTTCTGGCCATGTGTCTCCATGTGTCTCCTCCAGCCCCAGCCAGGCTCTGACTTCATTGCTCAACCTCCTACCTACCTACCTAGGGTTGTACAGAGAGGATTAAAAGGTTTGGGAAAGAGTAATTTCAGCCGAGCATGGGCTGTAGATATTTCTCAATGTCCAATTGCAAATGTGCCTGATTCCTTCGGAAGCTCTGCTCCCGCAGCCAACTTACCCGGGAGGCCGTGATCTCTGCTACGCTGCATGTTGAGCGCAGGTAAATCAAACCCAATCCTTTCAACCCGCTCAAACATCCGATCCCGGAGCTCCTCCACGACCATTTGCTGCTGTGTCATCAGCTTGGCCTGGTTAGCCATCAGGTTCCGGACAAAGGGGTCAATGCCACCTGCAAGGGTTACACAGGGACCTGTGAGCAGAGCAGGGTGGCAAGTGTGTGTGTAAAAGGCTCAGGAGAGCTGAACACACCTTATAGTTAGTTATAAGCTTCTTCTACAAGAGAATCAGTTTTCCCGCACTTAAAGAATTAAAAAGAAAATACTTTGGATAACGTCCTTAGGGTCCATGGGAACTAGGCAATCACACTGCATGCTTCATAACAAGAGGGGCTGCATTTTACTGCGGACAACAGCTATGTTGGGGAAAAGTCTGGATGCTATTAAAGGTCATTTAATACGTTTCATGCAATCTTCTTTTAAGTTGAAGCGGGAGCTGATCCAGAGAGGGCAGAAAAGGCTGAATGAAACAAACTGACACTGCAGAGGTACAAGAAAGGCTTTACCTTCTTTAACAGTTCTCCAGACAGCAAAGAAGGCGTTTCTGAGTAGAATTTTAGGACCTATAGGCTTGTAATTTTGATTTAAGCGGTCAACAGTTGGGGGAACTGAAGCATGAGCAAAACGAAAAGCCAGGGTGAACACATTGGATATTCGAGGATCCACAGACTCATTGTAGCCCCGGTAGCAAGGGATAAACCTCCGGAAACTGGTTCCCAACAGAAGAGGCAGGTAGTCCCTGTAGGTTATGATCTAGGGGGAAACAAGGAAAGCGTGAATCGTTAGCTGCTTTGGAAGCAAAGTTATTGTTATATTTCAAACCACAGGAGCTAAACTCCCTTGATGGCATCGCTGCAGGAGATTTTGACAGCACAGCGGTGGAGCAGAGAGACCAATCTTTCTTTCACCTCATCAGACCTTCACCCAGCTGCCCTGGCAGCCCTGCGAGGAGCCCTTCTGGCACTGCCGAGTGACTTTTTTGTTTCTTCAGCTCTGTGGCTGTGGTTCAAAGCCTCTTCTGCAGCTGGCCATTGTACCATGGCTCAGGCTCCAGGCACAGACACAGGCACTGCAGGCTGCTGCCTGGCCCCTGGTTTCTCCAGCCACGCATGGTGGGATCTCCACACTCTCTAGCAGGGATGAGCTTCATGTGAACATGAAGTGATCTGCATGAAAATGCCAAGTGGAGATAAATGCTCCAGGAACATCAGGAAGCACAGACACTGCTCATACCTGACCCACACTCATCCTCTGCCTGTGCATGGGGATCCTCTGCCCGTTGCTGCTGAAGACTTGGCACTCAGGTGTCCCCAGATATGCTCTTCCCTGCCTCAACAGCTTGGCAGGGCAAAGCAAGATGAAAGCCTGGCAAATCCTCACAAATACTCCCTCCTTGTCCTATAGGTAGAGGCCATTCCCATCAGCCAGTTAGAATTGCATTTCCTCCTCTGTCCCACCCTACGTGCTTCAGATGACAAAGTCAACAGTGTTGGCACAGATGGTGTCACCCCCCATGGGCAGCTGTGTTAGTACTCCCATACTTAAGGTTTCCAACCCTGGTGCCATGTCTCTTTGAGATATTGAGAAGGCTGCACAATATAATTTTTAAAAATAAAATTGTCAGCAGGTGAAAAATCTCTTAATTTTCTAAAAATTGCAAGATGAAACCGTTGATCTAAACACGATGATGGAGACAATGTTTTCAGTATAATTGTTTGAGTCTCTCCACATTGGCTTACCCAACATGTTTATTCAACAATACTATAATATTTAAATTGACGGTTTAAAAAACTTAAACCTTTTGATATTCCTGGGTTTTTTTGTTCGCTTGTTGAGCCAACTCAGAAGACAGGTTTCCAATCACGTATGGCTAAGCACTGCCTTTGGCAACCCCATGTCTCTTCTCTCACAGGAGCTGGCCCTTTCTGTTGACTATGAAACCTCGTCTGGCTTTGAAGCTGGTGCTGCTCCAAACCAGAGGCTGGACAACAGACCTCGAGAGGTCCCTTCCAAGCACAGAAACACTTCTGTGACCCTAGGATCTCATCCAGGGTGAAGTGTGCGGTGCAGCACAGTCCTGAGGAGCTCTTTGCCCCAAAGCTGTAAGGACAGAGGAATGCCATGGCTGGTTGCCCCCAGCAGCACATGGGGCTTCTTGAGACAAGGAGACTCACAACCCAGAGGAATTTTAATCTGAATCTCTGGTACCATTTTTATCTGGTACCAAACATTGGTCAGAAAATTTTCCTCTGACTTTTCTGTCCTCATGTTTCTAAAACAAAAATGTGCGGTTAAAAACCCATCAAGCAATTTGGAAATTTAAGAGCAGAGGGACAATCCTTGAGGATTTGGGGGGACCCCTCTGTGCTTGTTATTTCAGATATCGCCATGTGATCTTGCTTTGGATGAAAGGGGCTGGTGGAAAGAATTTGGTCATTTTCGCCTCCAAAATACTGCACCTTTTGGACCCCCAACCCCGACTGGCAAAGCCCATCCCACTAATTCTGTGAGAGTGCAAGACAAGGCAGCAGAGCCAGGACAGATGACACGGTGGCTGGTACCTGGATCATGGCACCCAGGATCTTCCGTGCCTCCTGGTAGAGCTTCTCTCCATTCCAGTGGGGATTTAGTCTCTTCAGCGCTCTAGCCAGGCGGTTGTGCTCCCGCACAAAGAGCGTGTGCATGCACACCAGCCCCAGCATCTCATTTGCTCTGGAATCACCTGGGAGGAGAACCACAAGTGAGCAGACCTGTGCCACCAGTGACCTGCCCGTGCTTGGACGCTTCCCACCGGAGGGAGGGAAATGTCACACTGGGAAGCACGCACAGAGAAATTTCTAGATGTCTCGCTATCTGTGTTGTGAAGAAGATGGGTACAAAATGCACAGGAGGAGAAGGAAACCAGGTCTTGGCCCCGAGGGTTGGAGAGTACTGGTGAAAAGCCAAATTTCTGATGAGGCAACAAAAGCCAAGATGCCACCATGGTTGTGCTCAGCATCACAGAGAGATGGGGAAGGTTTTTTTTCAAATAAAGGCAAGGAGCATTAACTTAAGAAGTGAAATACAAGTAGATGTTCTCCAGGGGGGACAGTCTCACAGCTCAAGAGAAAAATTAAAATGAGCAGAGGGAAGTTGGGATGGCCAAGAGAGCTCTGAAGTCAGAATGCATCCTTCCAACCAGCTGAAACTACGGCCAAAGTAAGATGACAGTCACAATCAAGCTCTCTGGTGAGTAAAAGTAAAAACAAAATGAGTCACAACTTGAAGGAATAAATTACAAATGGCATCACAATGAAATATTAAATCCTTCTTCAGACATCTAGGGCAGGAAACCCAAAAGCAAGCAGGTGATAAGAGTATAAAGAGGCACTCAGAGAAAAGTAAATATGTCGTATTTAGTCCCCTAGTCCCATAGTAAATAGAGGGATTTGCTCTGGCATGGAGCACAGAGCCCTTTTCATTGACTGTCAAAGGCTGTCTGTAAGAGACTGCGGAAGAAGAGACAAAAGCAGCACTGTGAGGTTTCCTTGAGCAGAATGCATCCACCCAGGGCATCCAACAGAGCTCCAGCAGGAAACGGCTGAACCCTGTTACTGCACATGTAACATTTTCCCAGTTCTCCGGAACCAGAAAAGTCACAAATAAGACACTGAATTTTCAAAGGAGCTTCCGAGACAGCCTGAATTGTTCACTGTAAATGCATTGATGGCTGTGTCCCCAGCTACGGAACAGCGACTGCTCCCACAGCCCCCGGCTGCAGAGTCCTGAGGGCTGGGAGCCCAGGCTGGGAAGCACCCGACGCCCGCTCGTCCCACTCCTCGCTGGGCATCCGCCTTTGGCCAGAGGTCCCAAGTGCTCCTCAGCAAGGAGAGACCTGCACAGAACTGGGGAAGCAGCTGAAGACACGGAGCAGCGAGCAGGACAGATGGAGAGGTGTGGGAGGCTGAAGGAAACACCAAACACCAAGAGCTTGAAAGGAGGATGACACCAAGCAGAGCTCTCCCACCCATCCCACCACCAGGTCCAAGGACCATGGGGATATTGTCCAGAGGAGCTTGGGCCAAGGGAACAGAAATCAGCTCCACAGCAGGTGAGATCTGTTGTGCCCTCAAGCTTTCCCCAGCAGTGCCAAGAGCAGCCCAGCTCGGCCAGAGCCAGCAGGAGTCAGCCAGGTCCTGCTGGCGAAAAAAAAAAAAAAAAAAAGGGAGTAAGAGATTAATTCACAAGATGTATCAGAAACATCCCTCCCTGGGGTCCTGTGGGCTTGTGGCAACATCCTGGTCCTCACTGGCAGGGGCCAGGGAGAGGGGAGCAAGACCAGGAGGAGGTCAGTCCTCAGGTCACCTCCAGCAGCCCAATGTGCTCGCTGGACCCTACACCGGGGCCGTGCGCACAGACAGGACAGCGTAGCCACAAGGAACCCTTGGAGGTGGTGAAGACCTTTCTCCTACCTAGCACAGCCTGTCTCAGTCTTCCATGATGCTGTGCTATGCTCCATTTTCTACTTGAATAAGAAAACCAAACACTTAAAGAAATGAACCAGAGCTGGTGGAATTGTTTGCTCTGGACTTCTTACCTGCAAGAAAGCAAGGGATTTTAGCTCCCCTGCTGACTATAAGACAGGGGTCCTTCTGCATGCGGTCAAAGGGCATATATTCCTTCCCTCTGTCAGTGAAATTCTGGTTAACAGCCAGCAAGCCCAGCTGGTTGGTCCGATCCCTCAGTTTGTTGGCCAAAGGCACCTCACTGCCATACACCATGCTGCCATCCAGAAAGGAGGTGAGCGCGTTGATCTGGTCTCGAATCGCTCTGCCGCTGGTACAAGCAGGAGCTGAGCGGAAGAAAGGAAGGCAGTCTCTTGTGTTTTTAATTCGTGGGTCATTGGGGGGGATCTGCAGGCAGACAAAGGAATAATTCAGCACCACTTCAGGGATGCAGAAACTCTGCACTGTGTTACTACAGCCCTAAGAAAAGCCAGACAGGAGCCACTTCAAAGACACTTCAAAGATAACATGGAGACCAGTCAGAAATCCCAGGTATGAAGGGTCAGATTGTCCCGCCCAAGTCCCAAATATGCATGAAAGCCAGGAGACACCTAAATTTTAATAAGTCCTACGGATACCTAAACTTTCTCCCCCAAATATACACATATCGGATTAAATCTTAAAAGCTTGGATGTTCATATCTCATGTTGGAGTCTGGTGTCCGTATCTGCATTGTGGACCTTTGTCATCCAGAACTTGCGACCCTGCTTGCGTTCTCAAATGTGTGTTGGGCAAATACTCAGTGATGCTTCATCCCTTCACAGTTTTCCTTGAAAGGACATGTGGGTACATGGGAGAGCCAGAGCTGCTCTTCCAAGGCAGGAGAGCAGGGCTGCGGGGTGGACATGTGTGTCCTCAAGCATTTACCGGAGCGGAGGCTGCAATGTGACCATCGTGCCTTAGCCACTACTGAGAGATGCTCATCGCTTCCTTGCTCCATGCACCACTGAGCATTTAACCATCAAAAGGGCATGGATTTGCTGGGTATTGACACCCATCAGCTCCTGTCTCTGACACATTGACTGTAATCCAGGCATCAACATGTTGCCTTTGCACCATACCTCCAAAGCAAAGCCGTATAATTGAGGGAGATGGGTAAATGGTTGGAAACAGGCAAAAGACGGGCTATGACTGTGCCTGACATCGGGGGACAGCCCCGGGGACCCAGCTCTGCCAGCTTACAGAGAGTGGTCTGACTCCCTTGGGCTGCCCTGCTCTCTGTGGCCAAGGACTGGAAGGGCCACCAACATCTCCTGGTTGGAGCATTCCTCTCCCCCTCTTCCCTGCAAGAAGGTGGCTGGCTGTACCTTTATGGGAAAGCAAGGGGGCTGCTTGGCACAGCTGGTTTCACAGTCCACCTGGCCACTGAAGGTGACTCTGGCTGGAGTGTCAGGACTGAAATCCAGGTCGTGGTCAATAAACTGGCCCCACTGCATGAACATGAGTGATCTCTGCTGGTCCAGCCTCAGGTCCCCAGGGGGAAAGCGGACAATCTCGTTTGACACTTTTCGAACCTGCAGGGGATGGAGGCAGAACACGTGCGTCAGGAAACCACTTGTACAAATGGGTGCATCAGTTCACTGGGTCATCAGCAAAAATTCACAAAGCTTGAATTCCTCATACTTCACAGAAACAACCCAAATCTCTGTCTGAGCTGGAAGGCATTACTGAGTGCTCCCTTTGCTGAGCATCGTGCTGTTCTGGCTTTAGCCAGGTTTCTGAGGCTCTAAGCCAAGAGCATCATCCCTTGACAGACATACAGAAGCAGCTGAGCAAGAGCCATTATGAATAGCCTGGGACAGGGAGGCAAAAGACCTCTTTGAAATAGAAAAGTGAAAAAAAAAGTCTTTGGGAATTTCTGAAGGTTTTCTCAGTAAATCCCTTCCAGCAGGAGACTCCTCCAAATCCCTCTTCTCTTCTCATCCCTTCTCCATCCCCCACAATTCCTCCCACCAGTTCTTCCTTCATGTATTACTCCAGAAAAAGTGGTCAAAACTCTGCTCACGCCCTGACACTGTGCTGTAGAGCAGAGTTAGGAAGCACAATGAAAGCACAAGGCACACAACCCAGACAATTGCAGGGCTCCTCATTGGTGCTGCTGTTGCACCAAGGCCAGGTGAGGAGAAACCACACCACTACAGCACAGTGTAGAGGTCCCTGCTCCCACGAGAGTCACATGCATCCCCACAGATCCCACCCATCGACCCACACACAGAATTTCTAGCTGGATATTTTTTTATTCTGGGGATTCACTTGTTCATTTTATCCTCTGGTATGTTGCTTTTCAGGAGGCAACCAGCTTCCAAAAGCCAAATAAAAAAAAAAGGTGAGTAAATTATTTTGGCTTAAGTGCACTCAATTTAAAAGATCACATTGCATTATTCTTTTTTCATCCTGTGCTTCTGCAGCAATCAGATTAATTTTCCTTTGTTTTTCCTGAAAGCTTGGGAGTTAAGGAGTGTTTCTCTTAGGTCCATGGAGAGTCTCATATGATCAAGCTGAAGCTGGTGAATTTAGCCTTCCTCCTGATCACCACCATGCAGCTGGTGGATGTGCACTTGGACACCTGTGATCTATCCAAGCGCTGGCAACCCCTAAGCCCTGATACTACACTTTCAGGTGACTGTTACAAACATTACCAGTGGAAAGGGGAACCCAGAGAAACGCTTTCCTTCTGTCCAGCCGTGGGGCACTGACACGCCATCCTCATATTCTGCTGGCAGCCACCTGACCAGGGCTCTGTTGGAAGCTCCCAGCGATGGGTTTCTCCTGCCAGAGCAAACAGAAGAACAGCAAACTATTAGTGGTGTTAGGATCCTGGCAGGGCTGAGAGCTCACGGACGTGGAGAGAGATGGGAACCTTGGTATGGGATCACAGCGACGTACAACATCCAGGGAGCTGCTGCAGCCCTCCAGCCCTGTGGCTTGGTGACCCAAGTGCTAGCAATAAGTCTCAGGTTTAACAATAACAGCAACGGCAATTACAATACACACCGAGCTTCAGCTTCTCCCAGGCAAGAAGACGGGATGCTGGCGACTCCTTGTGTCATCCAGCCTGAAGAAGGGCCCTCGACCTCAGACCATGGGTGGAAAACAAAGGGAAGAGCTTAACAGCAGAGAAAAGGGGCAGGACTTACACCTGCTCGCTTTATGGCCTTGCCAGTCATCTTTAATAGAAATGGGGTGATTTGGATTGTGAGCATTGTGATGCTGTAATTGGACTAAGTGGTTATTATAGCTTGATTAGACCGTTAAAGCCTTAATTAGACTATTAACATATTTAATTTTGGAGTGCATGTATGAGGTGTGTTCCCTGTTCCACTGTGGGTGTGACACTGCTTAGGGACAAGCAATGGAGGGTCACAGGGCACAGCAGAGCCCACCTTGTCCAGGGCTTCAGGGTCTGCTTCAGCTCCACTTTCTGAAAATGGAAGTAGGCAGGTAGCTCTCTCCCTGCTTCTTGCAGAGATACCTGGAGGCTAAAGCATCCCTGAGGCAAGCAGACCTGTCTGAACTCCTTCCCGTGCCTAAGGTACCCCCAGAAGATGCTCTGCCCACTAGGATCTTGGAAATAGGGAAGGGATGGGGAATGTCTCTTTTAAAACTCTCTGCTCTTTAGCACAGCTTCCCTTTCATTACACTAGGAAAGGTCTGGATGCACCCGGGTTGGGTGTTCTTATAGAGAACCTGCTGAAGGAAGCCAGGGTGAGAGATGTTTTGGTACTAACGTAAGGACTTATGATTCGATTTTTTTCATTTTACAGGTAAGAAGAATTAAATGAGCCAGTATAAAATACATTTTTCCAGAAGCCTGAACAAGAACAAACTGATCTGTGTCCTCATTCGCTTTGTCAGAAAAGTGGTGCTTTTCTATGTGTTTGGAAGATGCCTCATCTCCTTCAGAGAAAGCTCTTGTTTGCCAGTGGAGCATCATAGCTTCCTCAGATCCCATTTTTCTGCTCTGGTGTTTTGCCTCTAGCCAAAGGTAGATGTGAGTTAATTTGGATTGTGCAATTTCACATCATACGTAGTTTTTATAACCCATAAATAAATATACTTATAAATAAAACTATAAATAGTTTTTCTACCCCATATTACAGTTGTGCCCCTCCACTTTTTCCAGCCATGGGACATGCAGAAGGTGCTCTCTCACAGCCCGTGTGCCCAGATTCCCTCCAAGGCACAAGGTGGGGCATGGGGATGGCGAGATCATGCCCCTGTGTGAGTTTGGGTCAGGAAGCCCTTTGAGATCCTGCAAAGGGGCAGAGCCAGACAAATCCGAGGAGAAGGCAGAGAGGTGCAGCCCGACGGCAGAGCCCACGCTGGAGGGTCAGTCCCCAGCACAGAGCTATTGGCATTTTGGCCAAAGAGCTGGTTCATTTACAGCACCAAGAACCCTTGAAGCAAGACTGTAATTAAAATCCCCTCACATGTAGGAAACAACATTGTGGGGTGTAAACCCTAAAGAAGGCATCCTACACGGATCATCCTTGGGGACGTGGGTCTAGTTCTACCGATGGGGGACCCACCCATCCATCCTCCCGGTGACACAGCCCCCTCACCTGTTGTTGCACTCGCCAGTGATCGTTCGGTAGTGGTGAGAAGCATCACAATTTATTTTCTTATCCTGCTGGTCACATCCGCTTGCCTTGAAAATCATCTCCAGCTGAGCCAGTGTCAGCAAGTCTGCCAGGTAACAACAGAGAATAAATACGCAGGAACACACTGGCCCTGCTGGGTCTGTGGTGCCTCCTGGGCTCAGGAAAATTTTCCTTCTTGTACCCGTGAAACGGTTTCCTATCACAGTATCATCTGGAAGAGCACACAAGGCTATCTTTTAAAGTCTTCCTGCTCAAAGATGTGCTGAGGATGCTCTCTAGAGCAGATGGCTTTTTCTGGTTCAGAAAGCATTAAACCCCAAAAAGTTGTGGTCAAATCTTACGTATAATTACACGGTAGGGCTGTGCAGCAGCAGAATGATTTTCTAGTATTAGCGATGCATTTTCCTTCCTCTCCCCTCCCTTTTTACCTTCACCACAAACTGCTAACAGCTACAGATGTTCTTGTGGTGTGCTACAAGATTTTTCCCCCTGTGAAGCAGCCACCAGTGTGCATCACCACTGTTCAGAGCTGCCTGGAGAGGAAACCATCAAGCGGCTGGGTGGCACACGGGGACGCTGGCTCTCCATTTCCACCACGTTGATTTCCCCGTGCACAAGAAATAAGTGGCCCAGTTCAACCAGCAAATCCTTCTTGGCTATTGCTGCTGGCACACCACATCCTGAGTCCCTTGGAGGTTTCCTAGTCACTGCTGCCACCAAGAGTTTGGGTCACAGCATGGCTTAAGAATCCACTGCAGGCTCCTGGGCAGGTGGATGAGAGGTGGCAGCCAGGAGCTCCAGGTCTCTGGAGCAGTGCTGGAGCATTGCTCCTGGATGGAGAGGCTGGAGCCCAGCACACTCAGCCCTGCTCCCTCCTCCCGCTCACCCGGTGCTGGAGTGATGCTGGATCACCCCACGACATATGTCTTGGCCAGGCAGTGCTTTGCTGGAATGCTGGGGATCCCTAGGAGTTCATCTTTACACGGCAGGAGCCCTCCCTGTGCCTCCCAGAACTGTTTCTGTCACTGCCTCTAGTTTGCCTTCTGCTCCCAGCAAACTGTCCTGCGGAGGCCAGGACTGCCGCCTCACGGAGGACACTGCTCCTTCAAGACACGTGCTGAATCGTCCGTTCACATCGCTCTCATCCCATCCTCTGTCTGCGCCCTTCTCACAGCATCCTGTTCCCCACGCAGAACGATCGGGCGGGGACTTTGACTATTGCCAGCTGGAGTCTGGCAGAAAAACTGCCTACCTTGGGGTTGAGCTATTGTGGGTCACGTCCTCTGTGTTTGCTCATTCCCTACTTGAGCAAAAGGATATTATCTAGCAAAGTTTCCCCAGCTTTGACCCATTGGTACATTAATCACTATATTGCAGAAAGAACCAGGGAAATGCACAAAGCACTTTCATTAACTGATAAAGCCCCAAATATTTTTTAAAGATGGAAAGAGAGCACAGAAAAATAACTCAGCTTCGCCCCACTGCAGTCGGGTGGGAGGGATTGAAGTCATCACAGCCCCCTGTCATTCCCTCCTCCCAAGCCCCACCAATCCCAGTGACCAAATCCCATGTCTTCCTCCTCTGCCTTCCTCCCGGCAGGGTGAGATCCTTACCTGTGACATTGAAGTCCCCCCTCACAGCCCATCGCAGCTTCTCCTTGAGGAGGGTCAGGGCAGTTTCCATGTAGTCTGCAGCCCGCACCACGGCCCGAGTCCCCGCCACCGGCTGTTTGAAATATCCTAGAAGTTCGACAGGGGTCAAGGCATCATCCTGCAGGTGCTCCTTTATGCTGCAAGGGAGAATAGAACAAAATGTGCAGGACTGAAATGGGTCAAACCCAAGAGCCCTGCAGGTGACACACCTGAGCATTTGGCACCCCAGCTCTGCTGGCATGTTACTGGTCTGAACTGGGAACAAGGTCAGAGTCATCTACCTCCCTGCACAGCAGCTGGAAGAGTCCGGGGCTGCTCCCACCATCCTCGGCAGAGGAGCAGAGTGAGCTGTGGGAAAGGAATCTCTTAGATTGCTCAGCTCCACCGGCCAGAAGATAAATCTTAGGTCTTCACATCCTTGAAGCAACCAAACCTCACCCACTGTTACCCAGCTCATCCATGTCTGCAGGTGCCAGTCTCCATCCAGAGGTCCCCAGCATCTCCAGTTCACCCTCCCTTAATGCTCCTGCAGCCTCCTCTCAGATGGAGGGGTCCCTAAGCCAGCGAGGGGTTTTGGAGGACAGCTATTGAAGGAGGATGTGTGTGGGCTGGTAGGAAGCCACATGCTCCCAACCCATGGTGGCAAAAGCTGGGCTTTCCTGCCAGGTCCCACACAATGTCCTCGCTGCAGCCTACAGCAGTTTGCTCCCTCCCAGCAGGGAACCACTAGAAACCAGCAGGAGCCTGTGCTGGCTCTGGTCCTCCTCGGAGAATCCCTGAGGGATGAAGGAGAGCCAAGCGACACTGAGCTGGGAGGAATGGCATGCAAGGACAGAGCCACAGCTCCTAGTGATCCAGCAGACTGGAGACATGGTGAAAAAGCAGGGTGAAGGCAGGGAACATGTTGGATGACAGCCCACCGTGCTCCTGGAGGACCTCACACCCTTGCCCACTCTGCCAAAGTGAGGAGGAAAAGCTGGTGATGGTGCAGGTGTGCACCCCCAGCCCAGCCTCTCACCGCTCGCGTGTGCGCTTGTAGGCTGCATCCACCAGCTGCTTGGCCTCATCCACGCTGCTCAGGAGGGACGCATCCGACAGCTCCTCAGGCAGATCTTGGCAAGGGAAAGGAAAGAGCAGAGGTAAGTGCTGTCTCCCAGCCGGGAGCATCCCTGAGCTGCAGCGGGGTTCTCTTTGTGCATTCCAGCACTCCAGCAGTGTTGGAAGTGATTGCTGCTGCTCACTCTCATCCGTGGAGGCTTCAAATAGCCACCGTGAGAGGTGTTGGCATCATCCCTCCTGCCATTTCACAGGAGACCCATCTCATTTCTATGCCTCTCGTCATAGTTGCCTCCAGAAATCCTGCACAGATGCCGCTGGCTGCCATGACAAGCGCTAAGAGCCCAGCATTAAGAGCTCTCATCTGCTGTTTTTTTCTCATCACTGTCTTTCCTCCCCCCCTTTTTATCCCAGGTTGGTTATAGCCACATTGCCAGTATCCCTATGGTGAGTTTGGGTCCTTCCCCATGACACCAGCTGGCCAAAGCTCATATACATCCCCTTACACCTTGAGGCAGAAGGATACACGGCCCCATTTCCCCACTGCTTTCCCCAGTCTGATCTGCAGTCAGCTATCACCCTCTCTGCTTCCCCTCCTGCTTGGAGGAGCTCCCAAAAATGAACTGTGTCCCCAGCATCTGCCACTGTGAGTCACAGAACAGGACGGGACAGCCTCTGGTGGGCTCCTCTGAGTGACAGCATTTTCCTACAGCTTCTAGGGAAGAAGAAAACTTCAGAAATCAGCACAAAGGGTATAAATATCTCCAAATTCTCCCCAGAGGCTTTAGAATATCTTCCCTGATCAACCCAGAGCTCACCCCTTTGACAACCTTGGTGAGAAAAGTTATTACCTGGACCACCATCTGAGACAAATGAAAGGTCAGGCATGCGCTTTCCATAAGGCAGAGTGCTTTCTACGTTTTGGAGCAGTGATTCCGTGCTGGAAGACAGCCCAGGACTGCCCCATCCCCAAACTCCACAGCCCCGGGAGCTCCTATTCACCAAACACGGCGGCAGCTGAAGCAGCTTCACGTCAAAAAGAGACAATAATTCATTCCTTGCTCTGAGCGCAGGAACCAGCTCCCCCGAAAAGAGGGGAGTTCAGTTTTCAGCCTCCATCAAAAAATAACACGAATGCAGTGAGGGAGCTGCCGGCACAGCAGCCTCGGGGCTGAGCCACACGTTCCCGGGAGAGGCTCGTGCTGGCAGCTCCCCAGTGTGCGGGGATGGAGACGGTTGTACCGCGGGGATGGAGACGGTTGTACCGCAGGGCTGGAGACAGTTGTATTGCAGGGATGGAGTGGTTCTGAGAACTGACCTCTCATTTAACGCAATTTTAAAAAATCATATAGGAAGTTAACCACCAAAAATGTGAAACAGCCAGGATTGTCATCACAGTAGATACAAACTGACCGTGCTCCTTCTGACACCTCTTCAGGACTTTACCGCTTACAGGAAAATAATTCAGGTTCTCCTAGACTTTACTTTGTCTTTTCTACTCAGAACATAAAACCCCTGATCCGCAAAACCTGAGAAAATACAATACCATAGGAAGAGGATACGGATGCCTGGAGCAGGCTGAGGAACACCAACAACCCCAGGAAGATTTCTGCCTTCATCCCTGCAAAGAAATGCAAGAAGTGAAGAAAACAAGAAGCTGTGGATCTCACCATGCATTGGAAAGGTCGGTGCCCACACTGCTGATGGCACGTGCTAAGGGAGATCATAAGGTGTCCCCTCCCCAGCAAGACACCCCCCGAGACCAAGGGTGCTGCCTGTGAGGTCTGTGCAGCAATGGGGAGAGGGAGCTGCCTCCTGTCCCGAGGACCTCACACTCTGCCGTGGGGCTGTGGGGGCAACCGACTGGCAGCAGGGACGGGGACACCGCCAGCATTGCGGCAGGCAGCTCACTGGGGAGCCCAGGCAGTGACCTTGAGCATGCAGGGAGAGTTTGTGCGTGGGGTTAGAAGAGCTGGAGAGGCAGAGGGATCAGCCAGGGCAACATGGGATGTCTTCTACACATAGACTTCTGGGATGTTTTTGCTCAAAGCTGACCCACTCACCTCCCAAGGCTGCTCCAAAGCAATCAGCTTTATCAGAATAAGCCCAGGGCTGTGGGCTGTGCCCGTTGTGCATTGCCAAACACCCATAGTAGAGCCACCAGCAAAGGTCGCCTGGGGCTCACCCCGATGCACTGAGCTAAACTCATTCCCTGCAGAAGACTCCTGGCAGCAGCAACGATGTGATCCAGCCGCATCCTTGCTGTGTTCCAGAGGCACTTGGTGCTGGGCAGAGAGCATCTCTGCCAGTGCTGGAGCAAGCTGGGGTAAGCCATCGCACCAGCAGCGGGAGGCGCAGACCTCAGCTGGATGCTCCAAGCACAGCCCTGGCCCCCCACCCACGGTACAGAAACCAGCACTCCACAAAAGCAAAAGCGAGTGTGCAATGGGCCAGGCTCTCACCTGCGATCTGCTGTCCTCACCACAGCCCCCTCTGTGCCAGAGCTTTTATCTGTGGCAGGGCATTATCTGCCGCAGGCGTCCCAGCGGGGCTGACCCATGGGAGCTCCCCCCACGGGCGCATGTGGGCAGGGCTGTGCAGCACCCACCTCCCACCCCTGCTCCCTTGGAAGTTGGCTCCCATGCACTCCCTGGACACACAGCCTGGTGCCCAAGAAGAGCTTCCCTGTTTTTTTGGGGGGGTAAACGTAGGGCAGCACTTTGCAGTGGTTTGAGAGCCTTGACTCCTTCTGGGGATGTCTTACAGGGACAGGGTTCCTTCCCCCGTGGTGCTCTTCATCCTTTGCTGCTCTTAAAGGTCAAAAACATGCCTTCATATCGCGCTGTGGAGGCACCAGCGCTAAAGGGTGTCTGCTCTGCTCCCCACTCCCCATCTCACCTCCCTAACCCACCCTGCCCCTGCTGTGGTCTGGAAGGGTCCATGGATGCCGCCCCTTGTGCACCTTCCTGCACAGACAGAGCAGCAGGACCAGGCGCCGGGATGATGGGCTGGGCAGGATCTGCCAGCCTCCAGCGTGCTGATCTTGAGCACGGGGCAGCACGGGCAGGGGGTCTTGCCCTTGTCAAATTGCTGCTGTAACATGAGCTCATCTGGCAAAGCCCCCCCTCCCTGTGTGAGTGCAAATCCAGCTGCTGGACAAATCCTCGCTGCGGTACAGCTGTGCCAACGCAGCTGGGCAGCGGGATTCTGCTGGATCAGGGGAACGATGTGCTTGAACAAGCTGGTGCACTGAGAAGCAAAGGAGCTGCTCACTGGTGCTGCTCCTCAGCTCACCCCTAACTCATTGCTCATCGCAATCATGTTTTTCCTTCTGGAACAGAAACACTTTGGTTTAGTAGCACAGACGGAGATCACCCAATTCCCTGCCCATGTTCCCCCTGGGTAGGTTCAATTAGCTGAACTCTTCCCTGTGTGAGGCTTTGCAGGACCTGCAGTGGTTGCACAGTGCCTCTAGCAGCGACTCTGCAGGTGTCCCCAACTCTGAGCTGGGCTCCTCACCCGTGGAGCTGTACCCTCTGATGCACTGCACGGGTCTTTCAGTGCTTCCCGGAAAATCTGCAAAGCAAATTGCCAGCCTTGCAGCGAACCACAGGAGCACATGTGTCGACGTGCTCTGTCTTGACAGACCAGAGTGAAGCCCCTGTGAGCACAGGACACCTGAGAAGAGATGAGAAGGCTGGCTTTGGTCAGCTTGGAGGGGAGAAGGCTCAGGGGAGCCTCACTCGAGGCTTCAGCTGTCTCACAGGAAGGTAACAGAGTACACAGAGCCGGCGTCTTTGCAGAGGTGCCCCGTGGAGGGATGAGAGGCAGTGGGCACGAGTTGCTGCACAGCCAATTCCCATTAGACACACGCTAACACCCCTGGGAGCTGTGCGGGGCTGGGACGGGGCCCAGAGGAGGCATGGGATCCCCATCCCTGGAGACAGCGCTCAAGACCCCAGGCACCCTCCCCTAGTCCTGGAGGTAGCCCTGCTGTGGGCAGGAGGGACCAGAGACTCCGGAGGTGCCCCCAGCCCATACCTGGGAGGTCAGCACGTTGGAGAGAGAAGCAGAGGAACTGCTGGAGCTGCCAATACCCCGGCTGCTCTTGTGCAAAGGGCAGAGCCAGCAGATCTTCGAAGATATTATCTGTGTGCTTCCTCTGCTGCATCATGCAGCTCACCACTTAGAAAAAAATGAGGATTTTTCAAAGGCTACTGAGATAGTTAGTGCTTATCTGTGCTGATAACCACATTTCACAATTAGGAACTTACTTAATTGCTCTCAAAACCACTTCAGAAACCACAAAAGCGGGAGGTTGTGAGATGCTTTGTCTCTGGATGGTGATGTTCCCTGCAGACTGAACCTGCTCCCGGATCACTGTGCATGGCCGTGTGCCTGGGTGAGCCTGCTGCTGAGCATCGACACAGGTGCCAAGGCCTTGTGCCCACCGCCTTCAGCCGCAGAGGCGAGACCATGCACTGCTCCTCTGGAGCAAGGAAACACAGATACGTCGATGCCAGCACCTCAGAGCAGGGCCGTGCCATCCACACCTGGGACACAGCACAGCAAGTAAAAGCTGAGGCTGCAAAGCAGAACTTCTCAATTATATTTGCATTTTACCTTAGTTTTTCATTTCTCGTAGCCTTTTGCATTTAGCTACCAAAGCCTGAAGGTCTAAAACCTTTCTCAGGAAGATTTTGCTCAGCTTTGCTGTAAAGCCTGGTGCTGGGGAACCGACTGGATTAGGGTGACTCTGCTAAATGACGGGAGCTGTGTCTGTCCCAGCAAAATTTGCCAGGAAACAGCCCAGCACACACCTGGGGAGCAGAGACAACACCTGCACCTTCCGTCCCAACGGCAGAGCTGAGGAGGGGAGCCCCAGGAGCCGGCAGACGCGGCCCCTGGCAATGTGCAGACCCGCTGCTATTCTTCCTAAGGGTTCTGTTCTTCAGTTCACCCCATGATGAACTGATACGTGCAACGGTGGTTTCTTTCAAAAGACCTTAAAGAACTCGCTTAGGAAACTCCAGCTGCTAAATTCAGTTACAACGGCAACCAACTTCCTCTGCAGTGGGGCAAGCTGAAGGAAAATTACTGGGTTGCTGATGACTTTCATCACTTAAGTCTGCTTCAGAAGTCATGGAAACTCCTTCCAGCACTGACAGCTGCAGCAGCTTCACTCCTTCAAGACTTCCAGCCTGCCCTTGCCCCAGCTCCCATCCCCCCTAAGAGACAGTGCTTCACTGCGCTATCAGGAGCCTCCTGAAACGTTTCTCTCCAAGGTGCATCAGCTTCCCAGCAGAGTCCCTCCTGCCACGGGAATCCTGCAAAGTCCCCCAAAAGCCCGCAGTGACTTTTGTCACCTTGGCTGGGTTCCCAGAGGACCCAGGTCAGAACATCACTCCACAGAAGTGACCCAACCCTGAGTGGTCAAGAGAGGGGTGGAGATGCTGGAGTCAGCCTGAGCTCTCCTCCGGTCTCGCCAGGAGTTGCAGTTTTTCTGCCTCTTTGCCTAGAAGGTGTCTGGAACTGAGCAAAGCTGCTGTCTGCCACATCTGACCCCAAGAAAGGAGAAGGAAAAAGGTGGTTTCCACTCTCCTTCGGCTGGAATAGTTCAGCTGGATTATATTCTTTCTATTTTCAATGTACTTTGGGTAAAAGAGGGGAAAAATAAGGAAACCTCAAGAGCTCTGAGGTCAGACCGCAGGTCTTGGCTCTAAACCTTGCTCTTACGACTCCTTGAGTAGTCGATGCCTCGTAGTCCCATCAGTGGAAACGTGGGCGCTTGAAAGTGCCGCCTGCGGTGTGACATGGGGAGCCTGTCCCAGCGTGGAAGCGGAGGGGGCGGGTGGCGGAGCAGAGGCTGAGGAGGAGACGTGGCCCCGTCCTCTGGCACGCTGCCGCTCCCGTGGGGCAGCCTCCAGCCTGCGGGATGGGGGCCGGGGGGCTGCGAGGGTCTGGGGGGCCGCTGCCTCTTTCTCTCTCTAGTGGAGCCCCCTTTTTGGGGTGGTGGTGTGTCCAGATGTCCGTCATTAAGGTAACAGGCTGCTGGCTGGGGACTCTTCCCTCATTTCGTGTGGTTTTTTGGGGTGAATCAAAAGGGGGGTTGGGAAGGTCTGGGGGGTGAGGATGACATTTGGGGCTCCCCCATATCACTGGGGGGGGTGTGAAGATGCGGCAGAGGAGCAGGCGAGTGGAGGATGGGGGTCACCCCATAAAAAAGGGGGGAGTCACAGCTCAAAAACTCTTGAAACCATCACCGAGGGGGGATTTAAAAATACCAAAAGCTGTAAATATTAGGTATGCGGTGTTGAAATAGAGGAAAATCTCTCATTTTTATATATATTGAAAAAATAATCTATATGAGAAAGGATTTTAAAATAAAACCCATATTTACTGTCTTACTGAGAAGATATTGGAATATGAAACAATCCAGCGGCGCTGCCCGGGCTTTTCAAACGGGCCCGGCCCTGGGGTACCGGGTGGCCCCGCCCCC
>WKFP01014712.1:74675-124483 GCA_011057875.1 Pterocles orientalis | reverse complement strand
TCCAGCAGTTCCCTGTCCCTCTTGAACTGAGGGGCCCAGAACTGGACACAATATTCCAGATGAGGTCTCACCAGGGCAGAGTAGAGGGGGAGGAGAACCTCTCTTGACCTACTGACCACCCCCCTTCTGATACACCCCAGGATGCCATTGGCCTTCTTGGCCACGAGGGCACAGTGCTGGCTCATGGTCATCCTGCTGTCCACCAGGACCCCCAGGTCTCTCTCCCCTACACTACTCTCCAACAGCTCAGTACCCAACTGACGTAGTCTGAAAGTAGTTATTCCTTTAGCCAAAATTTAATATTGCTTCACATGTCAAACATTTTTGTAAATGGTTGCCACCAAGGAATATAAGAAAAGTCAAATTATAAAAATTAAAAAATGAAATGCTAAGGATCCTATAGTTATGATTAATAGCACAACAACTTTTACCGTCCTTTGCTGTTGAAGACAGAAATTCCCTCTCTCGTTCCTCCACAGATATTATGCAAAATGCCATAAGCAAAAGAGAAAGAAAGATGGAATATGCAGAAAACGCAAGTTGACAGAACATTAAAACAAACACGATAAGCACTACATGGCTAAGTAGCGATCAAACCCTGTGGTTATACATTCATAATCATTTAAAGGAAATGAAGATAAGGTCTATTAGTGTGTTATTTAAAACGAACAGACAAATTTTAAGATATGGAATATTAAACTTGACTATCAGAATACCTCATTGATAGGAAAATATATGGTCCTAGATCTCATACTAGGTATCACTGAGAATTACAAAATTTATATATTCCAATAACATCAAAGGAGAAACTACATCATCCAAAACCCATTTCCTATTTGTGATTTGAACTTTGTGGATTGTGTTTGTACAAAAGGCGTCCTTCCACAGCCTGTTGTGCAGTAGCCCCAATCCTTTTGAAGAGTGAATCCTCTTTGAAGTCATAACTTTATAGCAGACATAAGCAAACACACGACCCTCAGGGCCTGCCTACATAGTGACTGCAACCAGATAGTTCATGGACTGCAGCTCAGTGGCTCAGCACAAGCTCATGTGTAAAAACTATGGTTTACAAAACATTTAATAATTTGCGCCCAGAGCCTGCATGGAGAAGTTACTCCATTGCACTCTGAGAATGAGCTAATCTAATATCCCACATCAAGGATTTCCTCAGATTTCTCTGACACTGTAGACTTCCATTGGTGGCTTTGGCAGCACGACTACGTATTTCACATACCAGAGCACAGCTGGTTGCTAGTCCAAGACAGACCAGCTGTGTTTAAATAAAAGAACTCAAATGATAACTAACAGTGTAAACCAAAAGACCTTAAACTTCGATTGCTTCCTTCGCTTTCCTATCCCCCAATAAACTGAGGCATTTTTTAATTGGTAGATAAGGACACTGCAGCTACTACTGTGAATGATAGTTCTGCAATAAAGCTGAAGTCACCCACCTAAATTGTCAGACAATTCTATACTACTTCTTTGTTACCAAACAAGAACACAGAACCAACGAACAAGTAGAAAACCCTCACCCAGGGAAGAGTATAGGTGTTGTCAAACTTTGATAATTTTATTAACCTTGCTCAGACAGTGCTAGAAGAAAAAAAAGCCATCTCAGAGAAAAAGTAGTGAGTGGAATGGTGATATCTCATAGCAAATTCTATAATGAGCTCATGCCTCTTCTATTTGTGAAGGAGATAAGCACTTACTGAACATAGAACAGGCAGAGATAAGATTAAATAACCTTGGTCACAGCTCCAGTTCTTCATTAGCTCAAGCATCACAATTCCTCTGTTGAAATCAGAGATTTCAGAAATGTTCATTACTTGTGCTCAAATGGCAATTCAAAAGGAGAAGAATTTTGTGATATCATTAGGATTTTTTTTTTCCTCAATTGCTGTCATTTTATTGTGTAATGCTTATCTGAGATAAAAACTGAATGGGTAAGGTAAGGGGATCTATTTTGGTTTTGTGGTTTCCAATTTAGGTATAGAGGTCTCAGATATAGGCTGTGGAAAAGTCTTTAATCCAAACATCAAAAATAACACTCATGTTTTGAGCATTAGAGGACTCAGAAAGCTTTATAATACGCCTATGAAAATACCAAAATAATTTTTTTAAAAAAGTTTTTAATTCATCTGTGGGATATTTGTTTCTCATGTCAAATAAACCAACTAGTAAAAATCTGCTAAACCATGACTATGTGTTAATCTGTCGAAGGTGAAGAAAGCTGCCCTTGCGAACAAGCACTTAAATTTTATTTTACCCTAGGCCACCCACAGTGTGTTTACTCATCACACACACAGACTTGCTGTAAAGTAAGCAGAAGGATAATTCTGACTTAATTTTCAGGTTTTAATACTATGCATTGAGTGATAAATTAAATTTAGACTCCAAGTAAATACACAGGGGTTCAAGCACACAGGTTGGTTAAGAGCTTTCACAACTGGGTAAACAAACAACTAAAAAAATCTGAGAAGGTACAATATAATATCATAGAAAAGAGAGACCTCTGTAAGACAGAGTCACAGACTCTGTTTCCCAGAAATCCAACAGCTACCTACGTGATTATGCCACTAAACCTATGTTTGATCAACTACATACTGCTCATTGTAGGAAATACATAAATTTGAAGGGAATGGGGGCACCCCCTACATCCTATCTTACCGTTTACATCTGCACAGCTGAAGAGATGTGTTGGTAATGAAAAATAAATACTTTTCTCCTAGTTTTACAGATGTAAGACGTTCTTCCTGGGAAAAGTTTAAGGCCCTCTGAAGATACATAAGCTCAGACTTCTTGACCAGCTAGAGAGACAAATCTCAGATGCTTGATCATTTAAATATAAGTCAGAGCTCAACCAAGACTTTTCAGCAGAGTGAGAAAAATCAAGTTTTGTTGTCCAGGGCTTTCCCCAGACATATACACACAAACGACTCTCACCCCACAGAGAAGAAGAGGAGGAACTGGAGGGATTAATGAGATGTTAGGTACTTATGGATGACCAAGGGAGCTGAGAGGAGCCAGAGGATCCTGAAGTGATCAGCAAGATGTGCAAGTGAGCTCTGGGTAAGAGTGAGGGTCCTTTTCGTCTTCATCCAGGCTGCTGCTGTTTTCCCTGCATCTATTCTCCTCTCTTTTCAGGTATGAGCTCTCGATCTTCTGCCCATCTCTCTACCACAATCGATAGAACCTGCACTCACCACCTAACACTGCACCTAATCCAACCCCAGCCCCCAGGAACAGCCATTATTCCTGTGACTCCAGCGTTGCTGGGGGAAAAGACGATGAGGACACATCAAAGTTCATGTCACAATTCTCCCTCACTGACAGCAGCAATGCTGTATAGAAGCAGCACAGATAACTAGCTCAATAAATTGTTCTTCATTTTATTTAGAGCTGCCCTTGAGTTTCCCTGCAAGAGGGGCTAAACAAACACTTGGCAGTCAAAACCCCCAAGGAACCACAGCAGTTTTTTGGCTAGCAAGTGCTCCTTGCCTAGTGCTTGTTTAACTTAAACACTAACAGGCTAATTTTCTAAATTAAAATTTCAGCAGAGCTTGGCAGGTGGATAAGATTAATAGAAGCCTTTCACTCAAAGTTAGACATAAAAGGTTCTGCATACAAATCAAATCGAAACTTTTCATACATTAAAAAACAACTCCTTAATTCTTTGTCAAGATGAGAAAGCAGGTGAACTTCCACAAATAATTAAATTCTGAGCTGAAGATGTATAAAATTTCCTGCAGCCACAGCCTACAAAGAGTAAGAGAATAACTAAATACAGGAGGAGTACATGCTTTGTTTATATGAAATGCCTGGTGAATGCTGCACATTCCACACATTTCAGTTTAAAAGTAGGGTTTTTTTAAAAATAACAAAATAGCTAAGCAAGCACAGGAACACGTGGAAACCTCTAGCAAAGTTGTGTCCAAGAAAACAAATACCAATTACATTGTATTATTGAATTTGCATTACTACAGGGACAAGTCACAGAACCCATTTGAGGGGATCCTCCAGTAGCAACTGCTGAACTAAGAGAAATCAGCATAAGAACAGCTTTATTAGCTCTCTGAGCTTTGTTTTCAAGCATATTTTAATACTAACGAGCACCACATATATTGTAGACAGCTGACTAAATAAAAGAGGCCATCAAGATTATCTATTCTTGCTAGTCGTTGGGTGTAGGCAGTCTAACTAATGTAAACCAGAGGAGATAAGTATCAGTAACTTACGAAAAATGCCATTAGAGCATGCCAGAAGCAAAACAGCCATGTGAAATGAGAGGAACAGAACTCAATATAGCGTGCAACGACTGTAAGCTTCAGTGCCCACATACTAAGCTTTCTGTACTGTAGTGGTCTGATACATTCATTTTGACCCAGAGACCAGAGATAAATTGTCTTAGCTATACAAACAAACAGCTAAGCAATTAGGGCTAAGTTTTTGGAGAACACAGTGATAACATCTAAAAGCATTGTTGGGTGATGGGGAAAAACAGCCCTGGAGATAGGGGGTTTAAGCTGAAGTAAAATAGGGAGTATAATTGCTTCTCCAGATTACAGTACACTAAACAGAAGGGAAAAAAACACACCACAAAAAACCCCCAAAAAACACAAAAAACCCCCAAAACCCCACCACCAGAAAAACCCCACCAAAATCAGACAAGCAACTTGCCCTGGTATTTGCCTGGCATCTATTTCAGTGTGTCCAACCTGAAAAGTAACTTCCTTTGTCCCATTTGGAGTTAACCAAGTTTTACCTATAAAAAGAAAGATTTTACATGTGCAGCTGTGAAAGTGTCAGAGCTGAGAAATCAATGAGGAATCCCCAGGTTTTAAAGAATTTCTGTCACTTAAATAAAGTTTCCAAGCACTGAGGTTAACACCGAAGCAACAATTTTATCCATCAGCTTTTATGTATCAGCCCTATTTAGAATGTCACACACAGATGTACATTAGTTGCAACAATGCCCATTACCTCCCAGGCACAGAAGTACAGGTAACTGGGATTTAACCTTAACTGTGAGTTGCTTTAGCAACAAAACTTTGTGCAAAATGTCACCTATGTAAGAACGAAGTTTTATGTAAATTTAGAAATTAGATATATATTTCTAAATGAGTGAAATATCAGGCCTAGAATACATTCCTTCAATTTCAGTAGGGTTACCTAAGAAAACAGCCATAAGCAAATATAAAATAAATCTCTCAAATTAATAACATTTTTTATTTTGTGAACACTCTTGTTGTACACAATAAAATCATTAAGTTTTATTAAATGGAGATGCCTGCTCATTGCAAAATATCTAAATTTGGTTTCAGTGAAAAAAAAAAAGAAACATAGAGGACAAACACGCATTGCACTTTTATGGCAGCTGAGTGACCAGCAGTCTCAGTGTTCACCTAAGGAATGACATGGTATTGTTGTTAAATGCATAATGAAATGAAGATGCATACAGCAATTTTTTTACTAGAACTCATTTTTTCTTGTAAGATCTTTATTTTAAATACACTTTTTCTAAGAAATTAATAAGACATACTGAAAGATAAATAATTCAAATATTTATAAGAAACTTGGTTTTGGAGCTGTCATAAGTGATCCATAGTCTTAACTCCATCCCATGTAAGAAGCATCTTCAGTAACTCAGCCATGTCACCCGAACACTAATGTAATTGAATGCATATGTCTTGCTCCATTGTGTACTAAGTTATAGTATACAAAAGTCTATAAAAGCCACCTGAATTAAATTAACAATTACTTCTATTTCAATAAGAAAAAAAAAAAAAAACTGTACTAGTAATTCCAGAATAAGATTGTACAGATTAGCAAATAAGGCAAGACTGAAACACCCCTTAGCAAACATCAAATTAACGCTTAACACAGGAAAAAAAAAGTCTTCATTATTTTATCTTAGGGTAAGTGGACAACCTACCTGCTTTCTAGGCAAAAATAAATTAGAAATTCTTATTTGTTTTGTTTAAACTCCACTATGAAACATCATAACCAAATCATGCCACTTTATGATTAATATATTATTTTACAGGTTATTTTGAAAGTTTTAACAACATTATGAAAAAGTTTTAATTATGAAACACTGAAGAAATCACCCATGAATAGCACCCCCTAACTACACAACTGTTCTCCACTTCTGTAAGAAAGTTTTCTTTCCTATCTCTTTTCTTCCTCTAATCCGTTCATCACAACCTATCAATTAACAACACTGAGCTCTCTTAACTTTCACTTTCCATTTCTCTGCTTGATACTGCCCCAGAAAGAACGTCTGTAGGAGCAACATGTTAAACAGCCAACATAACTTTTTAAGAAAGTAGGGTACGGAGATGAAAAGTCACTCTTTCAACTAGAAGGCAGGATCCTGGCTTGCACGGATGCACTGTCAACACATTGCTCAGAAAGACAGCAATATAAAGCTCTGATATAATTATGGTAAAATTTGTGCCCCCTGCCTTACAGAGAGTGCTAAGGTTTTATCCCAGCTCTCCCCTCCACTACCATAACTTGACCTCCTAGGAAAACAAATAGTGTCTTTATGCCTCCAAGCTTTTCTCCATCCTTTTCCCCTCCTAGTTGCTTATACACTCCCCACCAGCAGGGGTGGTCTTTTGATTTAATAGGCAGGCTGCCTTACTTTCTGCCACAGGAACAGCCCAGGGAAGCAACTGCAGAAGGAAAAAGGAAGGACAACTGGTATACGCAACTTCTAAAGTATTTTCACTGTTGAATACTGCCAACACAAAACACACACTGTGACATGGCTTGCAGATGGAGATAGACCAAATCAGGAATGACCTATGTATTTATTTCAGGAATTATGTATTGGGTAATAGTGCTCGTGCCGGTAGGTAAAACACTAATGGAACACATGTCTGTAAGGACTTTAGGAAGGGAAAAATAATGTCTGTAAGATTTGGGTGGGGAAAAAATTAGTGCAATTTAACAAGGGCAAGTGTAGAGTCTTGCATCTGGGCAAGAACAACACCAGGTTCCAGTATAAGTTGGGTACTGACCTCTTGGATAGTAGTGTAGGTGAGACAGAGCTGGGGGTCCTGGTGGCCAGCAGGATGACCATGAGCCAGCACTGTGCCCTCGTGGCCAAGAAGGCCAATGACATCCTGGGGTGTATCAGAAGGGGGGTGGTCAGTAGGTCAAGAGAGGTTCTCCTCCCCCTCTACTCTGCCCTGGTGAGACCGCATCTGGAATATTGTGTCCAGTTCTGGGCCCCTCAGTTCAAGAGCGACAGGGAACTGCTGGAGAGAGTCCAGTGCAGAGCCACGAGGATGATGAAGGGAATGGAGCATCTCCATTATGAAGGCTGAGGGAGCTGGGTCTCTTCAGCTTGGAAAAGAGGAGACTGAGGGGTGACCTAATCAATGTTTATAAATATGTGAAGGGTGAGTGTCAGGAGGATGGAGCCAGGCTCTTCTCTGTGACATCCAGTGATAGGACAAGGGGCAATGGGTTCCAGCTGGAACATAGGAGGTTGCACTAGAATATGAGAAAAAACTTCTTTACAGTGAGAGTGACAGAGCACTGGAACAGGCTGCCCAGAGAGGGTGTGGAGTCTCCTTCTCTGGAGACATTCAAAGCCCGCCTGGACGTGTTCCTGGGTGATCTGATCTAGGTGTTCCTGCTCCAGCAGGGGGATTGGACTAGATGGTCTTTCGAGGTCCCTTCCAATCCCTAACATTCTGTGATATTTTAGCTGCAGGCACCATTAAGCACCACTGTGCTTTTCCTTTCCCTCTAAATACTTTACACAAATGAACACAATGAATGCAATGGAGTCCCTGTTACTAGAATAGGTATGTGCATGATTCATATACATCAAATTTAGACTCACATAAAAAGTGTTAAAGTTGAAACTGTCTCAAAACCACAAGATCAAGGTTAAAAGAACATGTACATTCATTTATTTCTACCTATGTCATCGTAAAGGACAAAGCCATATTTCTCTGAGCAGTGCAATCATCACGGTTTTCCACCTATTATTTTTTCCCCAGAAAAACAAGTACCATGCTTAACACAACTTTGTATAACAAAAAGAGACTGAAGTTATCTGAAGGATTGTACTATCACCTTCAGCAGAGAGCATACTTTAATGTTACATCTTTCAAACTTCCATCACAGATGCATATAAATGCAGCTATCAGTATTGTCAAGTGTCACGGAGCCTGATGGGAAAAACGTGCTTTGTAATATAAATCTTTAACTGAAAACTTCAACAAATTATGAAGACCAAACAAAGCCTTTATAAAATGATTCCTCCCTTTAGTAGTTTCATCCTCTCACATACAGACAAAATGTGCCAACATTGGAGACTAAGAATCCAGTCTAACACTTTGCACCCTTCTCAACAACAAATGAAAGGGTTGCCTTATATCCGTTCTGCAACTTGCTACTGAGACAATTAATAATTTCTGAGTAAAACAAAACCACAAATGTCTAACTTTGATCCAAAACCAGACACATCCTTTGTAAACTATTTCTCATAAAAGACAGGTATTTGCAGACATACATCCCAGAGTCATCTCACTCCCTTCATGAAAAATTCAATCCCTACTCCAAAATTCTGGGAAATTTGAAAACTCATTAAGAAAAATGTAATTATATGAAAATTTTTGTTTTGTAGAAGCTTCTGTTTCCAAAACAACCTTTTATTTCGGACTTTTACATCAGATTTAAACCATTAGTTGCATAGAGGCTTACATGATATATGCACTTAGTTACATTTTGACAACGTTCAGTGGGCTGTTAAAATAGTCTGTTTTCCAGAAAGGAAAGTATAACCACAATACTAAGCTGAGCCTTTGGGGGCTGGTTAAGTTTCTCATTAAACTGATGTTCAAGTACATGTAGCATTTTTCCTTAGTGTGGCAACTTGCCAGTTTAATACTGGGGAAATTCAGATGCTTATAAATTAAGTTTATAAGTTTGTTGAAACGACAAATCAGATTTTGAAAACTGAAAAGGGAGTTTCTGTCTCTCATTGCATTATAGTGCAGTGCCCTCCACTGGCCAAATATCCTCATCTGAAAATACAAGAGCAAAAATTCTCTGAATTTCTCCTCAGAGTAGAAATAAAAAGAAAAAAAAAACCTAACCAAAAACCTCAGAAGCAGTATCAAATTCTTAGAAAAGGTTACTACATAATGGCACCAATTTATACTAATGCCAGCCTTGCTTTCATATTACATGGTAATAAAAATACCTTGGGTGCTGAAATGAATCTTGAAGCAGCCTTTTTAAAGAGTTCAAAATTAATGGTGACAATACAGAAATAGGTAACACTAAGAAGTGTCACTTAAGTTACCTTATAATAGTAAAAAAAAATACAACCGGATTTGCAATTACTACTGTCTGTTGATAATAGTAAAAAAAAAAACATACAACCAGATTTGCAATTACTACTGTCTGTTGAATTTTCACTATTTTACCTTTTTCAGTTCACAAATTACAGACCTTCACCTAAATTTCTTGTTGAAGCAATTAATAATGCCTTTGAGTGCAGTGAACAGAACTAGTTGCATTGGTACTACCTATATTAGATGTACCTGAGAGCAAGGATTAACAAGTGTTTATAGCCAACATGACTACGAGATAGCTGGAAACAAGTTAGATATAAATGCCCTCCCTTCATGTTACTGTGGGTTGTCCACTTATTAGTTTTTCACCTCTCCCTCTCATTTCATTTTATGTTTGTTTCAAAAATATAGATGAAATGTAAATGTAGTGGTGGTAGGCAAACTAATATCTACAAGAATATTACATACTCCGACCAGCCCTGCTGCTGTCATTTGGCCAACCCACTCCTCTTGGGTGATGTTACCTCTTATAATACCATCACCTTCACTAATTGATTGATAGCCAGTATTGCTTCACAACTTTCTTTAGTACCTCTAGTAGCTCAGTAGCAACGTGGGCAATATTTACATGATACATCAAGTGCCTGACTATGCTTTCAAAAGTTAAGAACACTATTTTTAAAATGTGCAAAATGACAACAAGTGGTACAACAGATCTAGCTGGTAACCAAGGACCCCAGGGACACCATTTTAGTAATAAAAGCATTAACGAGCCTTCAGTAGATTCCATTATCCCACACAAGTTTACTATCTAATTATATTCAGTGCAACAGATTTGCTGGTGATAAGATGAACTGCTTCTTTAATACGACTAAAAGCAATAAGATATAGGAGGAAGTTATGATAAAAATAGAGATAGATGGTCTTTGCACAGATAGACCAAAACCATAGAAAGACTGAAAATATACTTTGTTGTCAGGAGTTAGTGTTGGATTTTCAAGCAGAGCCAAAGGACAGCAAAATGTTCTTATATCCCTGCAAAACCTTCACTCCCCACTTCACCAGAACTGGGGTTTACAGAGGTGAGGAGCAGTTGGCGTTCTGTTCTTCCAGGACATCCTGGAGCGAGCACAAACACCAACAGACAAGACTAACTTCTTTGCCTCATTAAATATCAGTCCTTACAGAAGCTTCTGTTCCTCATTGAATATTAATTTGTGATACCTCTTTTTGTATTAGGTTTCACCAACAATGACACTGAGCAAGGTATTTAGCCATCCTCACCCTCAGAGTCTCAGCTTCCCCTGTTAGAAGGAAATGCTACACTGTAGGGTTTGAGGTTTTGCAGTCATTACCTCACCTCAGATCTCTCTTTTCACCTCTCCTCAGGGTTCTTATACAGCTTATGGCAATCGGCCATTTTTTTTTTAAAGCAGATATTCCCACTTCCTTTGACTGTGCAATAACCATATAGTAACGCTGGGTTGTTCTGCAAATCATTTTACAGATAAGATCTCCATCGTACAATCTAAGATCTGTTTTTCATATTACAAGCTTGAAATAAAAATGTTGGAGGTGGGCGTTATGTGGATATTTGGTTGCTTCCACATTCAGTTCTCTGTGCTTCTGCTACTCCGTTTTAACACCTCAAACTGAAATAGTGAGTCATCTTCACAGCCACATTACACACAGATTAATACACAGGAACAGAGCAGAAGTAAATAAATGCTTTCTAAACTTTCACATAGAATTATTTTAACCAGAATTGTATTAAACCCTCATTTCCTTAACATAATTTGACACTTTTGTGGACAGGGCCTCAGAAAGAAAAGCAACTGTTGGTCTCGCTCTCAACCCATGAAAAGTAATTAAGACCCCACTTTCCCCTGGGGAACAGGTGTAGCTATCACTTCCCTGGCAGCCTGCTCCAGATGAAGAGTTATTACTACAGCTGTTCAGCTGACGGCAGATACCACTGATGATGGTCATTGTACATTGATCTCACCTTCTGAAGGTTTCCTCCCAAGAGATCTGACACCGTGACTGCCGAACTGCAGCATTACACTGCTTTCTGCTGAGACCAGCTGACATTTACCTTTACATGACCTTAGTGAGCTACAAAACACATACTCAACCACAGTTGCTTAACCAAGCTGACACATAGAATTTCTAACTTTTGCTTTACCCTTACAGTGAAAGAGTTTTAAACACCACAAGTTTAAACCACAGGACCCTGAAAAACAAAAACAGGATGTCTGCCCCTAAAGCTGGTGCCTGATACATTTTTCCTGAGACTATGCTGTCTGGGACCAGGTTGGTGTAATCTCTCAATACAGTCTATTGGCCAAATTCTCTCTTTCCTGCTGGAAGGGTAACTTTGGTGCGTATGACAGAAAATATTTTCATGGCCAAGGGTTGTTGTAATCACAATCAGCATAACAATAGGACCAGATGGAGAGAAAAAAAATAGTCTCAGCGCAAGAGTAAAGGAGTCCATTGAACAAAGCTCCAGTGCAGACAGGGAGGATCCAGAAAGAGACAAACACCTTTTGCTTAATTCAACATAGGAACTATTGTTTTTTAGAAAAAAGTATGCTGTTGTTTTTTCTTCTTCCTCAAGAGTGGGTTTTGATACTACAAGGGAACCACCGAATCACCTATTTCAGTTGGAAGGGACCTATAATGATCAGCTAGTCCGACTGCCTGAACACTTCAGGGCTCAGCAAGTTAAAGTGAGAGGCATTCTCTAAATGCCTCTCTTACACCAACAAGCTTGAGGTATCGACCACCTCTCTAGGAAGCCTGTTCCAGTGCTTGACCACCCTCTCAGTAAAGAAATGGTTCCTAATGTCCAGAGCCATCACCAAGTGTCCTGTCACTGGATCCCAGGGAGAAGAGGTCAGCAGCTCCCTCTCCACTTCCTCTCCTCAGGAAGCTGTACAGAGCAATGAGGTCACCCCTCAACCTCCTTTTCTCCAAACTAGACATACCTCACAGCCTTTTCACCAGCTTTGTTGCCCTCTTTTGGATGCATTCAAAGATGTTCACACCCTTGCTTGTCAATCAAGTCGCACATCCCTCCCCAAAGGCTGTGTCACTTCACACAGGTAAAGCACACCTATAATTTTTGGATTTATAATTCCCAACAGTTTCCAGCTGTCGGGAGTTGTTGACCTTAAATGTTCAGACTAGGAAGAAGGATCAAAAATACATTAAGGTTTGTCCCTGCTCTTATTCTGATGTGTATTTCTCCTCCATTCTTCTTTTGTCATTATGAAAATCATATGCATTTTGAGAGGTTTTATTTGCAGTTTTGCTGCTTGCAGACACATTTCAAGAATTAGCAAGTGTACAGCTTACTCATTTTACAGACCTCAAAAGCTTCAGCTCTTTTCCTCAAAGACCTTGTGATACACATAGTAGGCTATATCAGACAGAAAAAACAGTCCCGCCAACAACGGGTAGGAGACAAGACTTAAAAAAAGGCAGAAAGCACAGACTGACACTTGCTTAATCTGTGTCATTTGGAGTAATCTCTTGCCTCTTTCGTTAGTAAACAGTCTATTACAGAGATACAGGAATTTGCCATGTATTATTTTGACAAGCAGGCCTAATTCTGTACCACATCCTCTGTCCTTCTCTCAGAACATCTGTGTGCACACAGTAAGAAATCAGAAAGAGAGGGACTTCAAGACATAACACCATGGAGAGAGAAATGGCACTATGCATTATGTTGAATCAAGCTGTATGATGGATCCATCTTCAAATCGTGTGATTTTACATGTTCCACAAAAATTAAAAAAAAATAAAATCTGGTGATATAAAGAAAGTGCCAAGGTTAGAGAGAAAGAGCAAAGTGATAAAAATGAACTTTCCAGCTCTAGAAGTAACATTGTCAGTATATAGACCTTCCATAGTGTATAACTTAATTTGGATAGTTACCAATATACGTAGACGACTAACCTTAAGGACTAAACAAATGTGCTGTAATGAGACAAATGCAACTGCTAGGTTTTTTTCTAGGTTACAAGGCACAGACGAAACACCATTTTGCAGTCTCTCTGTGCACTGATGGAGTCATCTTCTGAGAATTTTAAAAAATTAGTGGGTAAAGACATCAGGCAAAAAGGTAGTCTAAGAATTTATTGTTAAAAACAGAACTACTCAACTGATTGAAAATAACATTTCATCTGTCAGATTTGATTAATCTCTAACAACATCATTCTTATTTAACTTTGGACACCTCAGAAGCAGCCAGTATAAAACAGCATAGCACCACTCAGGCCAGTGGTTTTTCTATCCCCGAGAGCCTGGGCCAGAGATACTCCGCAAGAACTCCAGACAATCGCAGAACTATATATTGAACACAATGCTTTTGTCCACTAGCTCAGGAGGTTGCACTTTTCCACATTTTTGCCCAGATCACTGGAAACAAATATCATCCCAACTATCTAATGGATCCAAAGCAGCCATATTACTACAGAAAGGTATCTTAAGCTCAATTTGCAAGCTTGCTATTTGGTCTTGTTTTTATTGACATCTTACACCTTCTACCAAGACAGCGTAACTTCTTGCATGGATTGCTAACATCAGAAATCCAATACTGGATTATTAACCACTGAAGCCTGGCCAGTGCTGCAACCCACCGAACTGGTTTGCTTTCACTCAAAAAACATTCTTAAAGGGTACTATCACCAGTTTCCAACCAGCCTGACAGGTTTTGTTGAACAACCACTTTAGTTACTGTGACACTAATGCACACGTGCAGATTGATGCAACAGATGTTTGTCCCAGGTAGCATGGCTGAAGGTTAGGAACTCTATATACAGCCACAGGAGAAAAACAACAAAAGGAGTTTTGAAGAGAGCACAGCCAAATATTTAGTTGCAAGATCATTCTGTTAAATGCACCTGACATGCACCCCAAGAAGAATTAATGAAATAATAGTGTATTACTTTAAACCATGTGGCACATTACTTCAAATACTCTTCTTTTTTTTTTTTTTCTTTTTTGTTTGTTTGGTTGACTTTCTACTATTCCTTTTCTTACTTTCCACAGAAGAGAAAAATGCATTTAAGCTCTACAAAGAGCTAGAAACGCAGGTACAGTTTGCAAGGTGCACTACATAAATTAACATACAATACCACTATTTCTCGTGAACTATATAGTAGAAATAAGATTAGAACTGCTTCTTTCCAAATGCAAAACCCTGTGCTTGCACCATGCTGATTTTTTAAAAAAAAAGGCCAATTTGAATGGAACAATTTATAATCCTCTGATTTGAAAGAACATTCAAAATATAGTATGTTGGGAAAATATCTTATAGAAAGAGTAGGAGAGTTAATATAGATTTAGTAGATACATAATCTGTATTAGTTGCCTGGACAGAAAGTAATCATATAATGAGAAAGGAAACTTCTTAAAAGTTACCACACTATAGATTGGAGTCACATTGCTTTCAAATTCACTCTGAACACCATTGTTTATATTTTCCCCCTACGTGTAGGAAAACAACACCTTTTGTTCTTCTTTTCAATCTCAGTTACCAAAGGGTTTTTCCAATGACAATTCCATATTTTCTCTTTCAAGAATGAACTCAGGTGAGTTTTTCATCAACATTAACATAACATCCAAACAACTAGTTAGACCTCCATGAGCTTGTGCCAGCTGTACCATATATTTAGGCCATATATCACTGCTAACTCAAGAGTTCTGCTCACCAGCATTATTTGTATCAGTTTCTGCAGGTGATATAAAGCCTTAGTACGACACCTGGATGCTCTGGTCCATTCAGGCCTTGCTGTACGCTTTAATGCCTTGCTTCACATTTGAAATTTATTCTAGAATCCCCATCCCCAATACTAGAATTGCACATTATAGGACAAAAGCATGAAGGTTACTCAAGATTCTGTCAAAACACAATACAGAGGTGCCCTGCATGAAGATACTGTTTTGCTATTTCAATAAATAGATATTTGCTAAACAAAATACAAACAACATGAGAGATCATTCAGCAATTGCAGTGAACTCACTGATAACAGGGCTTTCCTGTCCTGGTCAATCAAGACAACTTCAGCATCTCCTGAACAATTTTACTTTAATATTTTTGGAACATCATTTCCTACAAGTATAACTACTTTATCAAAATATTACGCACAATGTAGCCTTTCTATTTTCAGGCTATGTCTATAAATGACTATTTATGTTTCCAATTAATTCATACAATAGTCCTATCAAGAGTACCTGTAAAACTCAAGGAACTGTGTCAGCTCCCTTAAAAAGTAAAGCAACAAAGACAGAAAGACTGCAAGCCACTCATCACAGAGCAACGATTCTCTTTCCAAGTGTCTGACTGCTGCCATTAAACTTGCATTTGGAAGAAATGTTCACATATAGTTAAAAAAGATCAAACTCCAAGTGCAGCCAGACAAATAATACCTTTATTCAGTGAGAAGTCTCCCTCACCAGTAATGAGCATTTTTATCACCAATTAAAACTTTGTTATTCCACTTACTGTGCCACATCGGATACAGCTGACAGGGGCGACTCTTCTGATACAAGGTCAATATCGTCAGTGAAGCTGTTGGCCCACGACATTTCTTGTGTATTCTCTTCTAAATGTCTTTTCACTGCACAAATAATTCAAAGAAATCATAATACGTCAGGAAGACAACACATACAAGCTCTTTCCCTCACTTAAGATTCTGTGCAGTAGATTAAAGAAATAGTTCTAATATGAAGCATGGCTTTCTTTCTTGTCAGAATCAGTGAAGCTGATACTTATAGCATATGCTCGACAAAAATATATGTGTAGATACATAGTTCAAATACAGAGGTACCTCTTAAAAGAAAGGCTTGTCTTCTCGAGGACTGTCTCCCTGTAAGCAGAAATTCACCATGCCCACAGTTTCAGTCTGGGCACAATGACAGAAACAATCTGACTTTCATTTCCTCAATTAAAAAAATCTGATAGGTATACTTTAATTTCTCCAAAACCCTTCTTTAAAATTTTATTGCTATTATCACATAAACAGCATTTTTGTTTAAAGTATTTGTTTTCACTATATTCACCCATGTTCAAAAATTCTCCCACAGACTTGGGAAGAGCCTCAAGTGTTTGCATCCATCCCTGCTGAGCTGACTAAATTCAAAGCTATACTATAGCAAAGCTTATGTTCCAAGCATAAGAAAGCTACAAATTTCATTACAAATTAAGAAGACATATGATGGCAAACGAATGAAGGAATTCACTCACAGACTGCAAAGAACAGAGAAGTGCAGCTAGCCCAGTAACTGATTGAAACGGATATTTTAAAAAGCTCTAGCCTCAATACTAATTTCCTTCAGATATAGGACTGACTTCTTCCACCATAAATCTGAAATTTATGTATACCTGCCCTTCTGAGTTGAGCTGCATCAATATTCATAAGCAATTTCTGCTTCAAGGTCTTTTCAATATCTTTTCCTATCTTTATTTTGCTCAAAAGCAGTGAAGTACTTCTAGCTTAGATTGCTGTAATATGAAACAGAATTTTTTCTAACGACTACTAACAATCCTAACAGTTTGCAAGGATGGACCCTATCTATTTTAATCTTATAACTCTTGAAAGCTTGGCACATACAGTTACGAGCTGCAGAGGCTAGCTTGGAAAGTGCATAGGAAGATGCCTATAAATTCAAGGGAAAAAAAAGAAGCATTTGTGTGGGGCAGTGAATCACTAAAATTATCAAACAAGTAAAAGACTAAGTAGTGTTGCTTGCACACGCTGTGATGGGCAAGAAGAAGAAAACAACCCACACAACAGAAATGAGAAAGCTTGCCTCCTAGAAAACGAGATTGTTGAAGCCTCAAGTTAATTCTACAGCACAGCTTTGGCTGGAATACATTCAGACTAAATACTAAAAAGCATACAGAGTTTACTATTGGGAGAGCCATAGCATAAATGGCAAGGAGTGAAAATGAAGTTTATGCAATAAACTATAAAATGGCATAACCGAACTCTGCTAGAGGACATAAAATTACAAAGCCATTTGAATTAAATCTGCTGCATTTAATCACAATTAAACTATGTTTCCCGGGGAAAACCAAATCTTCCTGGCACTGGGAACATGAACTTCTGTGCTCTTCCAGCACTATCGAAACTCTTTGATTGCTGTAGAGAAGCTTTATTTTGTGAGACCTGCCAGTTCTGCACTTGTTCTGATAAGACTTTTTTTCTTGAAGAGAAGTACGTAGCCTTATTTCCAGACAAAGTCTGGAGATACATACATCCAATATTTGAAGGTTGCTTTGGGATGCACACACAGATTCAGGAATAGGCTCCTTCGATCTCTTTTTATAACACAGGATAGATACTCAAATTACCGCAATGCATTTGCCAATATAAGAATTAGGATTATATTTTATTTCTGTCATTTAAAAGGCTTGGTTCATATTGCCTTATCAAAGTTATCTCTGTCTCATCACACTGCTGTTCACAATCTGCATCCATGGGTTCTTAAAAAAAACCAACAAACAAACACAAAACCCTGATTGTTTACATTTGGCTTGGTAATTCCTTTTCAGAAAAGTGTTTGCTACTACAATGACTCTTTGCTCCATAACATGATCACTATGAGAAAAGAGGGACAACAGTAGCATTCCAGTTCTGAAACAACCCCTTTCTCTTTACTCCCATTTGTGGGTGCTGTGCCCAAGCCCTGCAGAGCAGCTCTGCTGTTACTGCAAGGTGTGCCTGGAACCACTGCTTCTCTGACCACGGACCTTCTGCAGAGACATACAGAATATAAACCTGGGTTTAAGGGCCTCATCCTATGCTCAATTACCTACACAAACACGGCAAGTTTCCTCTTTATATAGGGTAAAAGCATGCAAATTTTCTGTTTGGTGAGGACTTTACTGTGATTATCCATGACAGTCTCATCCCACAAGTAGTACACCTGCATTTCATTCCTACAAGCATCTTGAAAATTATGTGATTATGTACTTTATACAAACAGGAGTCCTATAACTTATACTCCACAGTTCATTTTAGTAGTTGAATTGAAGATGTGCACTTAGGTCCATAAAAGTAAGTACTTGGGTCACGTCTCTGAGGTTGCCTCCCTGATTCCCCTCTTCCCTCCCACACTCCTCCCATGGTCAGATCTGTGGACACAACAATTTTTGTTAGTTTGGTTGCAGACTAGATTTATGTCAAAAACCTGCCTCTAACTTACACAAGTATTAAGAGAAAGAAGAACTTCTCCTAGAAGTTCTGCTCTTAAATATCAAGTTAAAGCAGAAGTCATAGCTCTGAGGCTCATAATATTTCAGTGGTGATATTATAAGATTCCCTACCACCCTCAGAGCCACTTGCCTCAATTCAGAGTCAGCTTGGGTTCATGTTTTGTGAAGTATTAAGCCATCACACTGTTTTATCCTTGTAATCCTAATAACAAAAGCTATTCAATACTCAATCCCTTTATGCTTTTGTCACCCATTAATTCTGTGTGTTCCTGCTTTAAAATATTAACCCATTAACAATGTTTTCAGGTCCGCATATCCAATCGTTAATGTAAATGGTAAATGCAAGTAACAGGTCCTCTGTTCTAAATACTTTCTGTCCTTAAGATGAGTTGTGAGCAGTTATCTTGTTTGAAACACTCTGGAACCAACTCAGTTTCTGAAGTTAACTGTCACTTTTCCTGAGTGAACTTCCAAAACTCATTTAGGCAGCAATATTCAGTCACAAATCAATATTCCTAAAGTCACACAAAGAGGAACAAAAATTTTTTTGGAATCTCAAGAAGCCATAAGCTTCTGAGCAATGAAGTAATTCATTATAATAATTCAAGATAATGCTTTCATTTTGAGGAAATGTGGAGCATTAAAATACATTCAACACATGGCAGTGACACTTTCCAGAAATAAAACTCAAAGTTGTAAGGTCCAGCTACTACATGTGGTGAGTTTGTAACAGCTGCAGCTCAAGCCAGAACAACTTCCCTCTCTACATTTATTTTAATAAACTTTCCTTTTCCAAAACGACTTTATGGGATTGAATGCCTATTTTTTGGTGTTGCAGAGTAGTAAGGAGAGAAGGCAAAGAAATATGAAGGAGAAAGAGAAGCCATCCTTCCTCTCCAGATGCTACAACTCACAATATGAAGAAGCTTTACCTATTTGCTTATAAAACATATAATATTTTCTGAGCATGAACAGTCGGAAGCAGCAAGCTGAAAACACACAATAGTATCTACCACACAACAACAAATACCAGTGCATGCCATAGACCTAAGAATCCCTGAAACAGATCAACTCATTAAATGAAACGGCAAAAGGAAAGATGTTTCATATACCTCTATTGTTTCCTTCAGTGTCAGTTTCTAAAATAGTGAGAACATACAATAAATACATCAAAAATGTAACCCAAGGATATTTTTATAATGCTGCTTAGCTTTATCTAACCTTAGATTCCTTCTCTGTATTACACTAACTTCTGTCTTTATAGTATGGGGAAAAAGTGAACTCCCATTTACAACTGCAGTAGAAAATCCAATTGCACATGGTTCCTGTTACCATGGTCATCCTCAAATAGGCCATGCCTACTAATACCAGGACAAAAACAGTAAGATTTTTCACTATTCTCAGATAAAGGTTTAAAAAAAACCCAAAAAACAAAAAACAAAAAAACCAGATCCCTTCTATTGCAAATACTTCCAACTTACTGTTTTTATTAGAAGGTTTTTTTCATAGTCACAAAAAAACCCACCCAAATAAAAATTTAAAGATAATTCATACCATTCCCACACATTCTACTTTACAAAGTCTGCAGAGAATTGCAGTAGTTGCTTACAAGGTACAAAGGTACTTGCAGTTGCTACTCCTAGGAATACAAACACCAAAGAACCTGAATGAAAGGAGATATTTAGCAAGATATCTGGGAAAACACAGGCACATGGATAGAAACAGATGGTAAATTTGAGACAGTTTAACATAAAACAGTTCCTGTTGCATGAATATTTATTCCTTAAATTGTTAAGTAAGAGATTATGTGAAGACACTGCCAAATACCTGGTAACAGGGGAGAGCTCACAGAGCAGAAGGATAAAGATGACCAGGAAAGCTGTAGAGGTGCAACTAAAAAACACAGGGCTGGAGAACAACCAGATGGAACATAAAAGGTAAGCTAAACCAGTGTTCAAAACAGTGAAAAGACTAATATATAGAGAAAGTTAACAAAGACAAGACTAGATGAAAGTAAGGGTGTGGGCTTTTCTGTTTGTCTGGGGGTTTTGCTTGCTTGCTTGTTTTTAAAACAGAACATTATAAAAAAACAGGCTTAAGAAACCAAGATTAAATTCCAATGTATTTCTTATCAGTGCCAGTGCCTTTTAATCTCTGTCACCCATTTCAATTATTCTTTTTGTTTCTTAGGACAAGGACTTTTTGTTACTTAGCAATAAAAAAAAAAAAAGCTATCCTATACAAAATAGTTCTTAAATTAAGTAACGTGTGAGACAAAAGTAACAAGGCAGTATCTCGTGAGATGTGTTTTTATCACTCTTCTATGCTTAGCAAGAATTTAGTATGAACAGCAAACTGACAGCAGAAACAGTAAATCCATAACTACCTTCTTAATAATATACACAGTTAAAATGGAAATATACTCTCAATATTTTTTTATGCAACTCAGTTGTATTTGGCACATTATCAAATATATTATGACATGGGCAACTGACATCATCTACCTGGACTTGTGCAAAGCCTTTGACACAGTCCCACATGACATCCTTGTCTCTAAGTTGGTGGGACATGGGTTTGAGGGTAGGACCACTCGCTGGATAAGGAATTGGCTGGACGGCCGCACTCAAAGAGTTGTGGTCAATGGCTCAATGTCCAAGTGGAGACCAGTGACAAGTGGTGTTCCGCAGGGAGACATGGACAGTGGGAATGAGTGCACCCTCAGCAAGTTTGCCGATGACACCAAGCTGTGCGGTGTGGTGGACACGCTGGAGGGAAGGGACGCCATCCAGAGGGACCTTGACAGGCTGGAGAGGTGGGCCCACAGTAACCTCATGAAATTTAACAAGGCCAAGTGCAAGGTCCTGCACGTGGGTCGAGGCAATCCCAAGCACAAATACAGGCTGGGCGGAGAGTGGTTAGAGAGCAGCTCTGAGGAGAAGGACTTGGGGGTATTGGTGGATGAGAAGCTCAACATGAGCCGGCAGTGTGCACTTGCAGCCCAGAAAGCCAACCGTGTCCTGGGCTGCATCAAAAGAAGCATTAGCAGCAGGTCAAAGGAGGTGATCCTCCCCCTCTACTCTGCTCTCGTGAGACCCCACCTGGAGTACTGTGTTCAGATGTGGGGCCCCCAACATAAAAAAGACATGGACCTGTTGGAGAGAGTTCAGAGGAGAGACACAAAACTAATCAGAGGGCTGGAGCACCTCCCTTATGAGGACAGGCTGAAAGAGTTGGGGTTGTTCAGTCTGGAGAAGAGAAGGCTCCGAGGGGACTTGATAGCAGCCTTCCAGTACCTGAAGGGGGCCTACAGGAGAGATGGGGAGGCACTCTTATCAAGGAGTGTAGTAAGAGGACAAGGGGTAATGGGTATAAGCTAAAAGAGGGTAAATTTAGGTTAGACATTAGGAAGAAATTTTTCACTATGAGGGTGGTGAGGCACTGGAACAGGTTGCCCAGGGAGGTTGTGGATGCCCCATCCGTGGAGGGGTTCAAGGCCAGGCTGGATGAGGCTTTGGGCAACCTGGTCTAGTGGGAGGTGTCCCTGCCCATGGCAGGGGGGTTGGAACTTGATGATCTTTAAGGTCCCTTCCAACCCTAATCATTCTATGATTCTATGATTCTATGATCTAGCCCACTTTAAGTTATAATAAAACTTTTCTTCATTAGCAAAATCAAATGCAATATTAAAACAACAAACCAATTTCAGCTGTAAGTTTAACTACATATTTAACAATGGGAAACAAAGTAAGTTTATCAGCTTACTTAGAGTGAGACCAACTGATCAGTTTTGGGTTTTTTTAAAGGTGCCTAAACCAAATTTTCCAGTACAACAGACATTCAGTAAGATGGAATTTAGGAAATTAAATATGTACTTGAAAAATAATTTGACAATACATTTCATTGTTTGAGTCAACTGTTTCCACAGCAAATACCTGTTTAAAAGACTGTATGTGTCCAGTGTGCACTATGGGTGACACAGCATCAGGAAAAAAAGGAAAACCTCTTAATTTTTGTTTGTTCCCACTCCATGGCACATCTAAGCCAAAAACCTCTGCTTTATTTACAGTCAATAGAAAAAGGAAGCATCTTTTAAGAATGACTATCAGTCCAATCTCAATGGCATTATACTTATAATTCACATATCTTGATTCCATGTGCAAGGTAGGTGGGACCAATCCAGTCTAAAAGTTGACACTATCAGTTGACTGCTTACTGACTTCCAGAGCAGAAGTTGTTAAAACACACTCTCTGATAACACCAGGCTCCACTACTCAGTGAAGCAAATGTCTATGGTTTGGGCCCTAGACTGAGACATTTCCAAATCCTTATTTTCTTAAAAAAAAAAAAAAAAAAAAAAAAAAAAAGGCTTATGAAATCCAGGGCACCTGTAAATGTCTGACACCTGACCACGAGCTTCCCTTTAATCTCAGCGGCCAAACAGTATTCAAGTTCATCTGACCAGTCATGCTGGAAGAATATGGCAAAACATATCACCAGCATACACTGAATGACTTCTTTATGAAAGTCATATTATGAAAGCTTTTCCTCATTACTACTGTGGAATTCAAGTGTCAGGAGTGTACTCAGCACTAGCCTAAATAAGGAAGAGCTATTTTTATTTTAATTTTCTGTAAAAGTGTTAAAAATCTGAGCATCTGAAGATGGGAATACCAACACACAATTCAAAATGAAAGGCACGTATTACTGAAAAGCATACAGAGAGAACACAATGAAACATACTTTTGAATACATATGAAGACACTGTTACCTACCTGAGGGCCTGAACATCCTTGTAAGACCTAGCAAACAAGAAGGATGCAACATATTCACAAAAAAAAAAAAATCACCAAAAATTTCCTACAGCAACATAAATACAGGTCTCCCTAAGAAAAAGTACATTCAGCACAAAATCAACTTTTCTATAAATGAAACATATTGGCTTAGAATATTTAGCTGAATATTTTGTATGAAATAACATACACAGTGAGCAAACGTCCAGACCACTGAACCTGTATAATGTTTGGTATTAACCAACAAGCAGGTTTGTTGATAGATTCAGAGAAGTGGTCAGGGACCAATTGCACAAAGAGATATGACCTGTCAGAAGATAATTGGAGATTAATGGAGCATAGCAGAGAAGCATGCCATGTTAGTGGCACTCACTATCTGTTCAGACAGCAAGCTATGATTTCCATTGCCCTCAGTTCAGTCCCTTTCAAAAGCATTAATTTAAGAAAGGATTTTCCTTGGCCAATTTAATCTAAGCAAATTAATTATTTTCAAATGTCTATTAATGGTGCTGAGATAAAAGTGACAAAGACAAGTTATAATCTAGTTATTTTAATTTTATATATTTCTGTTTGTATTATACCCGGGATTGTTTCTCAGCTTTCCTCATGGGAATGACCCACAACAGAAAGCTAGAAGCAGTTTTCAGTTCCTTGTCAGAATAGCAAGCTATAATTTGTTTGGGGAAGAAAAAAAAAAAGTCAGATTTTTTTTTTTTAAGTGCCAAATGCAGCTAACTTTGAGTGGGTTGTAGTAACTCTGCTATCATCATTTAGTCATGTTGCATGTTAGACAACAATATGAACATTTACTACATGGTTAGGAACACAGTCTAACTGCCCAAATGCTTCCCTCTGGCTTCCTGCCTTTCAAAGGAGAAAGGATACAGCACTTCCAGAGTACATACAAGTCTGCTAGACAGATACCTTTTTCCATATGCATTCATAACGTGTCCTTAGAGCCTCTTCTTGTTAAAACAAAATTTACCTCTATGGACTTCTGTCCTCATCTTACTGAGCCAAACAGACTAGAAGATCCCAAAGACAAGGAAGCCAGAGAAACAGGTGGCCTATAACTTAACCCTAGAAGGGTTTCTCATTCTCAACCTGAATCATCCACAGAAATCTCCCATCTGTAAAGATACAGGGTCTATACATATGTATCTCAGAAAGCTAGCTATTTCCATGCTTCTCTGTGGATATAGAAGTGACAATGTATCTTTAGGTTAACATTTCTTCCTTCTTGGGCTCTCTTCTTGAAAAAAAAAAAGTAATACCTTTTTTGTTATGAAAGTTGTTTTTCCTAAACACACAAAAAAAGCAGGCTTCCAAATGTAGTCAAATGTATGTGGTTGATACAGATGGTAATAAGGGGTAAGGTCTGGCAAAGAGGTTGGAAGACAGTTTTTCCTGGTTGACTGGAGAAGAGGAGCATTCAGAGAAACCTACAGAGTAAACCCCACAGCAGGCACAGCTCAGCTATTAAGCTGTGCCACATGGCAGTAGCAGGAGCATTGTGAAAGAGGAAAAAAACCAAAAAGTTACATCAATAGGAAAAAGAGCATTTGTCCAAAGTAAAGCACTTACCCACCTAAAGACTTCCCAGCCCTTGAGTTTATCCTTTTTCAAGTGAGGAGAGCAGGTAACTCATCTCTTCAAACATCTCTTAGAAAACTATCTCTCGGAATCTATTTTAACATTTTTATGTTGCCAACTCAACTTAATGATCACAAAGAAATCTCTATATATCCTTCCTCTCCTATTTATCTTTCTTTCCAGATTTACTAGCTTAATACTATATAGTCTTGCATTAAACATTTCAATAACGGTGCAAATCTGCAGTCACAGCTTTCTGCAGAGTAGCTCCAGTTCTGCCACAGTAGTTTATGTTTTCCATTAACACTCGGTGGCTGAAACAGCACAGAATAAATTGCTGACATCCACTGTCAGCAGTGAGCTACTTTTCCTGCGTTCATTGGGCCCAAATGCTGCACAACTGGTCCAGGAGGAATGTGAACTGGACACCTTTGGGAAAGCATCTAACAAGACAAGCTGTATTCAAATAGCATCAAGTAAACAATGCTTCTCAATATTCTACAGCAAAATATTTTGACTCATTTCAACTTTGAAAAGTATCTCCATTTTCTCTTATCCGAAGCCTCATTCTGTTTCTTTTGCTTGTCTGACACAATCTGCATGCCCACAGATATTTTGAATGTATTTTCCAAATTGGAAATATCATCCACACCTTGTGAGTCTGTTCAGAGACCAGTCTTAGCCAAGACTCGACTCAAGTCGCCAATACTAATGCATTTGACTTTTTAAGGCTAGCAATACTTGACAGTTATTTCAGTTATTCTGAAGAATAAAACAAAGAACAGTCAAGAAAAGTAAGACAAAAATGGCTTCAAAAGTGATCCCTCTCCACTGCTTGCCTTTTTCTTTTTTTAAGGGATAGGAACTTGACCTTAAACTGAAACAATAGCCAGTGAAATGTAATTTGGCAGCTTGTTAGCTCTGCAGGGAGAGCTCTTAACACATACAAACTCTCAGAATTACACATAGGGAACGTATCATGTAATATAAATATATAGAGTTACTTTCCATTATGGGATTCAGAACTGCCATTATAGTAAAAATGTTTATTTTAAAAAGGAAGTACAGTTTTAGTGTAGCTTTTAAAGAAAATAAACCAGCCTGAAAACATTTTTATTTTTCATGACTGTTAATGGTCAAAGCACACAAACTGCAGTGACAGTAAAATGAGAAACATCTTCCAAATTGTTGTCAATGTTTTGACTCACAAGAACACAAAACCCAATTATTACAATCACAGTAAAAGGTGCCACAACTATTTGCTGGTCTAATGCTGTTCTTTGCATCACACAATTGAATCCTCGTAGAACAATTTCTTGTTGATGAGCAGTCCATCATAAATTCAAGACATACAACTTTGTGATCAAACTGCTTATTCGGACCAGAAAAATGCTGTTAATTAAAGTAAATCTTAATATCAGAGGAAATGATTGCCATGTGTCCTAAAACTCAAAGTCAGTTCAGTAAAATAATCTGTAGCTATTGACTTCAGTATATCAAAACTATCCCTACCTAAAGCGCCAGCTGTCACCTTGTATTCTTGATATCTTATATCTCAATTTGATTAAAAGTCTAAGTTACAAATATTAAAAAAGGAATTCACTATAGCCACTGGTGTGTACACCCAATACTTCAAAAATTTTGACTGACAGATCTTCAGGTAATAGAATTTCAACTGTAACAACTTATAAGCACAAAACCTCCTCATAACAAGTTATTTCCTAGAAATACTGCAATCCAATGAATCACATTTTATTTAAAATTAAATTCATGAGGTCTTCAATTATGTACTTCAGAGCTCAATCAGTACTGTACACTCATTATTAATGCTACATTCCCACTCTCTCATGTTACTTATTCAGAATTTCCATTAGAAACACTCTCAATAAATATTTCCTAAGTTTCTTAAATTTATTTTTATTATTAAGAAGTTGTTGAGTTTTGCTGCTACAAATAAATGATTACTTTAACTTTTGGAGACTCAAATTATTAGCTTTAGAAGACCAGCGTAATTAGCATTCTACACTCCTAACAGCAACCAAAAAGTTTACCCGAGAAGGGAACCATGATGTTCACAACCAAGACACAACTCTAAGTTGACAAATGCCCCCAGGCAGGGGCTTAAAGTCTTTCTGACATTGTGGAAACACATTTGAATGTATCCTGGAGCTCCTGAGGCTTAGGGCGACCTTGATTCTCCTCTGGCAGCAAATCATGATTTTGCTTGAGAAAAATCACAATGACAGTAAGACACACAGCTATACCATATGTCTTGTCTTTCCCTCCACTAAGGGCCTGCATGCAAGAGGGGGAAAAAAAGCTCACTCTTCAGAACACCTTGCACTTGTCAGTTGACTGACCCACTCTCCTCATAAAATGCATCTCAATGGAGCAAAGAGTGTTCCTCTTGAAAACGCACGCAATTAAGCCCGGAAAAGCAGATTGCTGCTAGTGCTAAGACTGCTGAATGCATAATGAGTACATTATGAACTGGCTGTAGATGCTGCCAGTTGCAAAGAGAAAACTGGATGAACGCTGAATTTGAGGAGTGACTTGACTGGGATCAACATCTTCAGAGAAAGCAGATATTATACAAACCACAACACATGTATTTTGCTACCCTATCAGTTCCATTACAAAGCTTTGGTTCCACACATGCCTTTCTTAAGCCACATTAACAAGGACTGAGACACAAATCCATTTTTGCTATGTGTGAAAATGATATAGCTCAGTCTTAATGCCATTAATATCGTGATTTATCAGTCAACTTTTTTATTTTCATGTATACACACAGCTACAGCATACATACTGCTATCAGAGTCAGCAAGGGAAAAAAATAACTTCCATGATACTGTCTTGATTTCCAACCAAGTTTTTTTTTCAGTTAAAAAAAAAAAAGCAACAAGTGCAATTTGTTTTCTAAACACCACTAGTGGTAGTGTGTTCAGACACGTTATCAAGAGGACAGAAACTGCAAATGTGATTAGGACAGTCGTCTTTGTGCCTCTGACTGACTAAAGAAGTTCTGCTATTTGCTAGTAGGCAAACCACAGACTACCCTTACAGAATATTCCTTTCAGTTTCCTGTGGCAGGAAAGATTCAGATACCACTCAGTGTCTTAACTCAGTTGAAGAATCCAAACAGTGATTCCCAACTTCCATCCTGTTTCATAATACGTTAAGATCATATGATAACTGGAATAAAAGTATATCTAGAATAACTTTGTTAGAGCCCTTAGATAATTTTTTCAGTTAGTAAAAATCCACAGAAAATTGTTGATTTTTTAATTTTTTTTTTCTAGTAAACTGGCAAATACATTTTCAACTGAAATAAGAAAGACTGCTTAAGACTGAACTTCTTCTGGGGAAAAAAAATCCACCCTAGCAGACATTTTCATCAGAAACACTGTTTTGCAAGACATTTTAGACAGCTAGTGAACACTGTTTCCTTGTGAAAGAATGTAAAATACATAACAGTTTTCATGACTACCTCAAAGGGCTCTCCCTGAATCACTTCAGGTTGATTTTCCTCACAGTAGATTTCATAAGCCTTTGCAGTTGCCTAAGTGCTAAAAAGGACCTTTGAGGAAAGTACTGTCTTGCTATGCCTGTGTCCAGTAGATAGAGCCAAGAGCACACCTGACTTGAGCCTGTATTCTGAGCACGGCTGCTACCTCATTGCCACAGGGAGGCCAGGTTTTGAAGACAAGTAAAGGCACTTTGTCCCAAAAACCATTTCTATCACATTTGAAGACTATGTTAGAACAGAACAGGTAATCCTGGTTTACTTTTGCCTCAGGCAAACATCAGATGTGTAGTCTACATAAAGAAAATATAACACTTCTCAAGCATTCATTCAGCAATGGTTTGAAGTAATAACCACTTAGCTTCATCAATTAAATGTGGACAAAATGGATGATTCATTATGTATATTTTTGGTAAGCATAAGGGTAGCAGGATTCCATGGTCATTCAACTGCAAACATACATATACCATCTTGGAACGGTCTGCAGTTTTGAGTAATTGCTGAAATAGTCAAAACAGCTGGATTTTCCCAATATCAGATAACAGATCAGGACAAAGAACTGTATTATGCATTGCCTTGTCTCTAACAGAGGTGAAGAGCAGGTGCAGAAGGACAGGACAAACATACAGTGCTAGCTTCGCAGAGAACTTCCTGCAGTCTGCAGCTGTGGGACTTTCCAAGTCCGGCATGATATTCAAGAATTCTCGATAGGTTTGCTTATTTAGTAAATTCACTAACACGGAGTTGAGAATACATCAAGATCTGTTTACACTGATTTTAGTACAGATCTCAACATGCACTTGCCCAGTGAATGCAAAATCCATTAAGTGGCCTCAAACACTTAATACTGCTACAGAGAAAAAAATTCAACACTGGTGAAGCACCATGTCAATACCCTAGAAAGGTAGGATATAAGTAAAATGAATTTTATTTCAATAAATCTTTAGAGCGAGGAATTACAGACTGTGGTAGTAAGGCAGGCACAGCCCAAGAGGCAAATTACTTCTTTCAAGAGGATAACGTGAAGACTCTTATTACAATTCTAAAGCATCAAGACCCAACATTTTCACTGCCATTTGTACTTTTGGAAAGTAGGAAAGAAAGGGCATGATGATATTCCTATGCTGAGCTAGTGCCTTCCTTGTGCACCATGAAGTACCTCCTCAGGTTTCTGTATAACTGCACATCATTTTACAACTGAACCATACACCAAGGCACATTCTAACATTTGAAAGCACACATCAGGAGTTTCCCATTAGTATTTGCTGTCCTGGCATGGTTGAGGACATTGTGCGTAAAAAGGTGCTTAAAACAGGATTGTTCTCACAATGACAGCAATGCCATAGGCCTGCCTTGGTTTAGGTGCATGTTTAAATGCAAACCTGTGAAATATTACCTAAATGTATCCTCCTTTACTTCTCCCTTTACAATTCATCCAGTAGAGGTGCTTGAGGTAAAGAGCTGAGTGTTTTCAGCTGAAAGACGGTGAAACTGGAATTCCCCTTCAGATTATCAGACAAGGCTCCTCTGTTTAAAGAAGTTTTTGAATGAAGTAATCATATAATGCTTAACTGTGAATTTAGTCATATACTAAACAAATGATATGAATGTAGTTGTTTTTATAGGAGCATCCTCCTTATTTCTCTATGAACTTTGATATACATACATACAAATGTGTTTTTGAGACAACTCTGCTTCCAGAGTGTATGAATTCATGTACCAGACAGTGATGGAGAAGTAAATTCCTGCTGGAATTTCTCAAGCATCCCCTCTCCCCACGTTTCCAGTAAATCAAGCATCCCCTCTCCCCACAATTCCAGTAAATTGGATGGAAGAAACAGAAAGGACGAGATGGGAAGATCAAAGCCGTGATGATAAGGAAAGGAACTGCTAATCACAACGAGATGAGAGAATACAACATCCACAAAACCAGGAGATAAAGGAGACTCCTTGGACCCCTAAAGGACTCTTTAGCTAATTATAATAAGAAACGGGGACAGGGCTTGGAGATGCATATGAAAGAATGTATTGTGAAAACTTGATGGATATGCAACATGTTGGAGAATAAATAGAGGGGTAAGTTTTGTGGAAAGGTATGCTTGTTGGTAGAGCGAACAGATGCTCCCCTTGCGTCCAGCGCTGCTTGCTTATTCTCCACCTACAAACAAAATAAAATCTTAACTTTTTTTCTAGCTGTGGAAGTGCCTTCATTCATAACACTAGTTTTTCCATTTCAAAACCAACTGCTTAGATGAGATCGCTGAAATTGAAGAGCTTTTCTATAGCGATTCATTCATTTTTTCATGGCTAAGACCTCAATTCTTTTGGAGATAGCCTCATGAAAAAAAACAACCCACATTTCAGTATTTAAGACAGGACACATCTGCACTACACAAAGGAGGATGTGCAAAGCTAAGAAGTCTTACCTCCCTGCAGCATAGTTTCTTCAGATGGTTGGCAGAGAAGCTAATAAGATAAACATTGGAAAAAACTGACAATTCTATTTCACAGAGAACTGCACAGCCAGTTGCAACAGCATCTAAATGAAGGGAGGGATATAGAAGATTGTTGATGGGAGATTGCATCCTATGAAGCAGGAACACACTAAGGTCCATTCAGTGCTGTGGAGGGGAGATATAAAAGAGGTAGATGAGAGCAGAGGTCTCCTTGATGAGCCTTATTCTGAATTAAATGCTTTAAAATAGTGAACAGCAAACGTGTTCAAATTAACCTGTTTTTAGAAATTGCTACTGATCCAGACTGTGGACCCCAATCTTAGGGGGAATGAAGCAGTTTGTAAACATAAATGTAACATAAACCAGGCAAAGTAATTCCCCATAAAAAACAATCACCATTTCTATCAGCCAAAATTGATGTCATTCAGATGACATATAAGTAGGTCTACTGTTTTACAAATGCCATTTTACCTTACTAGAAAGAATGCAACCACAGAACTTCCAGAGATACTATTTTTCTAGTAAGAAAACTAAAAAACAAAAAAAAAATCCTATTTAACATTGATATTTTATTATGCTAAGGCAAGTTTGTGTACTTTTGCATATATTCTGCTCTTCAGGCTAAACTCATGCCTGTAAACCTGAAGCTGCTAGACCCCCATGTACACCAAGATCTACTGCACCTCTGTTTTACAAGGTTATAGGAACAGCAGCCAATCTAAGCCTCTCAAATAAACAGCAAGAGAAACTTGCAGACTTCTATCTAGGGCTGCCGGCACACACTTGCTTCATGATGGATCACTCAGCACAAACTAATCTAGGATAGATTCAGGTCAACCTGACCTGAAATGGATCTTAATTGAGTTAGTACAAGCAGGTCTAGAGTATCCCATTGCCATGGTCTGATTCATCCCATCAAAAACAGAACCAAAAAGCCACTAGCAACAAATACAGGCATTATGCTGCTTAGAGATTTTTTTGGAAACTGTAATCAAGTTCTGAGAACTCAGCATAATACTTTAAGGAACACAAATGGATCCAAAGGGTCAGAACAGAGTCACAGTTTACATGAGGCAGATTCAGGACCAGGTTGCATGCAAGCCAGAATTCCTGGAATTAGCTATCAGAATTGTATTACAGATGGCTCTCCCCATAATTCACCTTTTCACCTTTGAATGAAATATTCTTCTCCTTCAAACGAGGGTGTTTCTAAACCCAGGCCCACTACACACAATTCTCTTGCTGGTGAGACCACATGTTACAGAACACAGCAAGAATGAAAAAGAGGAAACACAGCAGGTTTTTTTTTCTTGATGGTGGATTGCCACTGCTGGAAGACGCTTAACACAAAAATAATACATTAAACACAAAAATAATACATTATTAAAATAGTACCTAATTTAGAAAGCCAGTGTTGCTTTATATTTCCAAGCTGAGTACTTTTCTGCTGCATTGGGTAACACTGATCACATTTGTATTTTTTCATAATACAGGACAGATGGGTGTCATATAGGAGTCTTGAAGTCTTATCCACATTAGCAAGCAAGGAAAAGCAAGAGAAGAGGGGGTAAAGCAGAGGGGAAGGGATGTCAAGGTAATTCATCACCCTTCCCCCTCACCTCTGTGGGCCTTACCCCAGAGGAATTCCCATAGAAAATATTGCCAAGTCAGCTGGGATATTCACTGCAAATTTCTCTGCGTGAGAACACCAAGGAGGAAGAGCTTTTCCCAGAGATACATTTACTCACTTCTGGTTTCCAAAGAGGTTAATTTGAATATATGTGTTCTCCCATAAGTGAACAGGATTTACATTTTTAAAAAGAGCATATATTCCAGTTTTGCCATCTTCCCTTGTAAAGAAGGGATGTATTGTCCATGCAAAACATTGCTTAAATGTGTTAGTTCTTTTTCCATATATCTCTCATTAAGTGTTTTTTTAACAATGGTTAGCATTTCATCCAGTATTGGTACCCAATTCAGTGGTTCCTTTAGTTTTATTTAACAGAAAAGTCAGCCAAAAAGCAGATATCAGTAGTTGACTGTAAAAGTCCAACACACTAACTCTGCAAGAAAGACCAAGAATTTTAAGCAAAACCACTCATAGATCACAGGAAGAAGGCTTTTTACACCCTCAAAGTTTACTCATAATTCAAGGTCAAAAACAAGGTCAAATTGGTTCATCAGTTGTAGTCAAGCAATGCTAAAGGGTTCAGAATTTGGCTCAATTTTAAATCAATACAAACAAGCAGTCTTAGAAATTCATTAACTCTGGTCAATATATTTCATACACAGATGCACAAAAGTCAATGAACATCACAACCTATACAGAACACTGCAAATGTTTGCTCATTAGGAAATTACTGTGGCTTCCTCTTTTCTTTCCAAAAGATAACTATACTGCAAAAGATTGTTTAGCCAAGTATTCCAATGCTAAAGGTGCACCAGTTTTATGTACACAGCAGAATACTAGACACTCCAAATTGAAGGGGAATTGGTTCCAGATGTTTTCCACTGATTAAATTTAGCCCAAGTAAGGTTAAGTAAATGACAAGCAGCTGCTTTTCTTTTTTTTTTTCTTTTTTTTGCAATAGTCATGAAAAATACTCGGAGTTCTTACTGCCTCTAACCAGCAGACACATGGTACAGTACCTATTGTCCTAGGTTTTCACTATTAACAGAGACTGTGGACAGTCTTCAGAGCAAGTAATTCTTTTTACCTCCAGTCTGACAGATGTTATGCAGATCAGAATTAACAGGAAGAAGCTCACCAATAAAAAAAAAAAAAATCATCTCTTTGGCATGACTGCTACACACAACCCTAAGACACAACAACTGTCACTGTATAGACTACTTCAGACTGAAGTAGAAATAAAATAGGAAAACTTTAAAATGTCACTAGACCAGATTATAGCTCTGCAATACTGGCATCACCCTAATGATTACCCTACCTCAAACAGTACACTGCAGTGACTTGAGGTTCTCACACAAAACACAAGAAGGGTAGAAAGAAAATTAGAGCTAGCAATCAATGCAGCAGGTGTAAGTTCCAAATTATTCAACTGTGAAAATTCACAACGTAATAGCAAACAAGATCCCTTTAAAAACAGGGATTGCATAGCTACGTCTAGCTACCCCTCTCTGAGGAGCTCTTCAACCTTTACTTGCAAAAAAACCAAAGATCATTGACTGGAATGTGTCAGGTTTTACCATATGCAGAGGTAGAAACAAAGCTTTACTTCTTAGAGTTCTACTTAGATATACAAATCTAAGTGTTTTTACACCTAATAGGATTAAACTCACATAAAGGTGTAAGAAGACCCTTGTGCACATATCTTTAGGCAAGTTGACAGGCCAGATTTTCCATCACAACACTTATACCTGGAGGTGCATTTAATCATTACCAAAGCAGAGAAGTAAAAGCAAAGATTCACATGGATTTGTGGTTGGGAAGATCTGGAAAGAATACTATACATCCCTGTATATCAAAATTTTTCTATGAGACTGCAAACAGCATGCTATGTAAAGAGACACATCAAACAAACCAAAATTGTTTAGAAAGTGGCTCTGAATATCTAAACAAGGGGCAAACCAAAAAGAAAACACTTAAAGAAAAAAAAAATTAAGTAATGATCAATGTTGAAAATACACATACCCCCCTCTCAAAGAGACAAAATTTATTTTACTCTACTCCTGGAATCATTCCAGCTTTCCCAGCTGGCAGAATGAAAAAAATAGGTAAAATATATGTTTTTCAAGCCGTATTAAGTCAAATATTCAAGATTAAAGGTATATTTACTAGCACCTACTCTTCGATTTAAGTCGACCTGATCAAAAAAAGCCCATGATTTTTGCTTTAGCGCGGTGCTCTGATCTCCCACAATAATGTTTTGTCATTCTCATCAGAAAGAACAATTTTTTGTGGCTAGAAAGTAGCTTTACATTCCACATTAATCGCTTCTTATTCTCTGTGCAGAGCATTCACTAGATCATCTGCAAAAACCAGCTTCTCTTCTTTCTAAGGCTGGCATGCCCGATTACCACTCCTTGTTTATGCTAACAATAAATAAACAAGTAGGCTTATGTTTAATACCACATTGACTTCTGTAGTGCTGCGTCAGTCTAAAAACACTTCATAAACAATTAAGATTCACAATATCTCTCTGACAGAGACAAGACATATTCATTTAACAGATGACGCAACTGAAGCACAGTGAGTTAATTGTCTGCCCAAGGTCACAGAGCAAATCAGTAACAGAGCTAGGAACAGAATCCAGAAACACTGACTCATGCAGCGCTCCCTCCTCAGCAGGAGTCGAGCCTTTTACATACAGCCTCAACACCAAAACGGTGTTTCCATTGCAGTTTAACAGCCCACTACTACTCGCTAGAGTTTTATCATTGTCTTCCATGGCCATTGTAAGCCTCTAGCTGCTTCTGCTTCTTTTGCAGAAAATGGAAGAGTCTGAAGTAAAAGCTGATGATCCTTGGCTTTCTACATCATCAGCACACACGCAAAAAAAGAAGAAAAAAAAAAAAAGCAAAAGGTTGCCCTTATTACCTTCTATAAGATGAAGTACCTGCTTATCACCTTCAGTGAGAAGGCTCCAAAATAGCTCACACAAGCCTTCACTTCCATACAATCACTAGTGATCTGCAATGGAAAACCTCACAGTTTACAGTACTACAACTGCTCCGTATGCCACCACTGGTCAAAGTTCCGATTGGATTTTTTTTCCTCCCTTTCCCTTTTCTCAACCCCTAGATCACATGAAGATGTACCTTGCATTTTCATGTTAATACTGTTGCTTGGTGTTTGGTCTTCAGCATGTTAGACGACATACTCTGTATTCTGGGCTTCACTGGAGTGAGACTGTTGCAACCTCACTGAAACATTTAACAAAATTATGAGATCCTAAAGTAGCAGTGGTGAACTAAATCCAAATTGTGGAGCACATACTTAATTGTGCTTTTGAAAGTAAGTTTCATAGACCGTTTCCCCAGGCAACCCCCATCATAGATCATTAAGGTTGGAAAAGACCCCAAGGATCATCAAGTCTGACCCAACACCACCTGACTCACTAAACCCTGTCCCTAAGCACCACATCTACACGTTTCTTGAACACCTCCAGGGACAGTGACTCCACCACCTCCCTGGGTAGCCTGTTCCAATGTCTTATGTAGTAGTTTCCCATTCCTCGACGCACAATCTGCATTATAATTTTTAATACTGAAGTTCCCTGACCAATTAGAAGAGAATGAGAAAACTGCTGTCTCAACCAGAGTCCAAGCCCTCCCTAAAAAGGGACACCTTCAACTCCAAATTACTTCCCTGTCCCTCCCCACTACCCCCCAGCAAAGGTTGCCCTCACATCACCAAAATAATTGGGATCACAAGACCTCAAGAAGGTCAGGTGTGACAGCACTACACTGTACTGGAAAAGGCTCTGCCCACAAGGATTCGTTTGTGTGCAACGCATCCCCCAGTGCTACACAGTGAGGAGGTTATCTTCTCCACACTGTGGCATCATGTACTGTAAACAGCTGGTTAATAGACCGGAGATCAGGTCAAGCAGCTGCCTTTGTACTTTATATTAAAAGTGTGCAGACAGATCACTGCAGTGAATTGGTGAGATACAGGAGTAGTGGGGGAACACGGGACAGGAGCCAATCGCATGAGCATTGCTGCTTCTGTGAGAGGCTCCCAAGACCCCAGCCTGTCTTCCAAAGTGCTCTCAGCCACTTCTGAGGGGATAACAACTGCATATTGAATAAAAATTCTACTCCAGTCCATGATCTGACCCTCTGTTGGGCTTATTTGATAGCACCAGGCTCAGAAACCTCTCTAACTTAATTTCTCAGTTAAACAACAAACCACTGGTAACTATTTTGTTAAGTATCATGTTCCAATAAGTTTTCATCCCTCTTACAATAGCCCAAGCTCATTTTTTAGGACATAATCAAGATGCTGTGTTTATGCACATATAAGACAGGAAAGAGTGACTGAAAATCAGTATGCAAACTGGCTTCTGCCTCTCTCTCTCCTATCTACAACAAATATTGCCACTTCACAGAAAAATGCCCCTCATGATCTGATGCAATAGCTCTTGACCAATTCATGTTAATCGATATTTATTTCGTTCCTGACACTGTCCAAGGCCAAATGGGAAAGAAAACGAAAAACAGATAAAACTTAATTGGTAAGGGACTAATATTCATGGATCTCACTCAGAACAAGAATAATTTAGACCAGCTATAATAAAAGTACAAGAAGAAAACATTTTCAGAAAAAGGAGAAATTTTTTTTTTAATTTCCTCTGTTACCAATCCACTTCAGTCTGTTTTTTACAAATAGTTTGGACACTCCAGTATTCTATGAAAAGGACTTTCGCAGAGATGGAAATTCCTCCTTCTCTCCCTTTCAAACCACACACTGTGTGCCCTTCTATAAACCCAGCCTCCTATAAGGCGTGTTAGTGGCTCTTGGGTTGTTTCTGATCACTCCCTTAATCTTCAGCTATTTACTTTGCAAGCCCAGATAACTAAAATCAACATGACTTCAATGTACTTTACCAATCCTTTCTCTTCTGTTCTGGCTTGATTTGCTGCTCACTGAATCATTAGCTAAATAATAGCAAGTGTACTGTCATTTTTAGCAAATTAGGTGTTAATTTCAGTGCAAAGAAAGAAGTATTACCCATTTCCTGACACCACAACTTTCTTTCCATTTTATGTTGAATAATTGGGCCAGATTTGAATTCTGCAGAGATTTTAATCTCCAGTTTAGGTCATTAAAAAAGAGAAAAAAAAAAAAATCACAATTTACCCAGTTTGTTCCTATCTTTCCTACATTCTGGAAAAGCGACAGCTTGGGATATTCACGCAAATTCACTAAGGAGCTCCTATGTCTCCTGAATTCTTCTGTGCTGTCCCCTATTAACACTGCTAGTAACTGGGCTTCAGCTTCATATTAAGTTTGCAAGACCTAATGAATGATGACTTCTCAGGCCTGTTCTGTCCAAACTTTTCTTGGCCTGACTTGAAGTGATTTAGCTGTGACAGTAATTTCTCTAATTGACCAGGTGCCTGTATCTAACTTGTTTTACTTTTGTTTATCTGTGTTGTGCAACCATAGTTTCATATCTACAGGCAGTAGCAGCAGTTATTCTAGTAGAACGAGATATTTACAACTAAATAGCATGGTTTATGGAAATACAAGCTGGGGAGAATATCAGAGACCTTGAAAAGTGCAAACACAGGATGCAGTGTATAGGAGTACAGGCATGAGATAAGAGATGGGGCACAGGCTTGGCCCTTGGAAAGCCCACAGCTGTAAACAATTAGCTAATGTTCAGTTAAAAAAAAACGCAGTCCTGGATCAGGACAAAACTTGTTTTAAAGGTAAAGAACAAAGAAATGCTATCTCACATTAAGGGGAAATTTACATATGCAATAAATTCAAATGAAACCTGGAGCTGCACACCAACAAAGAGAGGAGGGAGTAAAAGTGTGTTAGGAATCACTTGTAAGTGACCCCAAGTGGATCCCTGGAGAGGAAGAAGAAACTATCACCACAAACGTCATACTCCTCCCTGTGAAGGACATCAGATTTCAACAACTCATTGTAACACTTCCTCTTCTCCCCCTGCAGCAAATGAAAGCCTAGGACCCAGAGGAGCAGTGGAAGGATGAGCATAAATGCCAGGGAAATAAGTAGAAATTATGAAGTATGTGCTAGAGTTTTAAACATATTTTTACTGTTGCAACTTTTAAAATATGCAAAAAATACAGTATTTGATTTTTTGGTAACAATTAGGTTTCAATTATACTGATACTAAAGTCTACTTTTACTTTCATAATGTGTGCTTTCTCTTTCTTATAAAGAGGACTTTGAGCATAACATTTCTTCAACTTGCTTCCTACCATACTTCATCGATTAACTCTGAGTTTCCATTCTTTAAGTCCAATAACTATTTCACTTTTCTCTTCTTCCCAAGGCTGGTTAAGTCCATCATTTTATAGTTACTCTCCAACATGCCTTTCGTATTTTTAATCAAAATGCCCTCCTTTGCAACTCAATACCCCTCCCCCATCCACTGCTGAACCAAAAGTATCTTTTTTCCACTTCTAGTAGTTGATTTTACCAGAAACAACACTGCCACAAGTGCATGGTGGACAGGACTTCTGTTGTTCATTTTGTTGGATTTTTTTTGTTGTTTTTTGGTTTTTTTTTTTTTAAACTTGATAGCACAAACTTGTCATTCACCGTGTGCTTATCCTAAGCTAACTTAATCATAAACTCTCCTTACCACACAGAAATTTTCTTTTGCTACTGAACAGCTAAATTCAGTCTTACACTGCAACTGAAGTTAGTTGGAACACTTTCTACTAAATGAAGTTTCATTTAAGTGTACTGTCTTTGACGACACAAAAATGTTTTCTGGATAAAATGTTTAAATTCGGTTTTACCAATATTATTAATCAGGAAAAAATTGAGGGAGCTGCAGAAAGCATCTCTCACTATGCACTCCCATGGTCTCTGGGACCATCTGGTACAAAGTCCCTGCTCAAGCCTGGTGATCTAAACTCCTGCCTGATTCAGGACTGAACAGGGAGTTGAATAAATGCAGAACAAAAATAAATTTTTAAACCACAAAAGCTGCCAGATTTAATCAGAAGACCGAGTTTGGCAGAAGCAGCTGTTCTCTTCCTCTCAGCCTCCATCTCCCCTTACACCACCCCCCACCCCCAGGTCTACCATCTACTTTGGTCATGCAAAATAAACCACAGGATTCACTGAAAGTCCTCGCTCAGGACAGCCAGGGCTGAAACAGCAAAGACTGAAGAGTTTCTGGTAGAAGCAGACAAATACGTTTCCACAATTCTTACTCGCAGGCAAGTACCAACAGTACCTACAAGTCCTGAACTAACAAATGAAGGAATTAAACAGCCCTATCCTGAATATAGATTGTCACTGCAAAACCACCAGCATCTGCTAAACTCACCTTCATAAAAGCATGATGTTTTTCAGAAGCACAGTATCTGGATACTTTCTATCGCTAATTTGGATCATGTCTTTATATTTACACTTCTCTGACTTACTGACAGTTATGCAGACCCTCAAAAACTCTGGTGTTTGGTTTATTCTGTTAATTTTAGCCACATGTTTTTTCTCACCTTTCACTCAGCTTGTCAGCACTGAAATCTATGAATCCACTTCATTTAAAATGCTTGCTTCTTTGTATATTCTGCAGATTGTGATCCATTTGCACTACTGAGGGAAAGCAGCCCTTTTCCCACCCCAATGGAAAAGCAACCAGTTTCCATGAACAACCAACCCATTACCAGAGAGGTCTGGAACGTCAGCATCCAAATTAGCATTACAGACAGAATAAATCAACATTAACACTATTACACACTTTACATAAGAGGGCTTATAAAGTTATTCTGGGGGTCACAGAAAATAACAGTTCTCCTCCCTCCTGGTGAAAAGTTACTGCTGTGCAGTTTTGCTTTAAATATAGGAGTGAGGGTGGGGAATATGTCAGCATGTAGGAAACTCCAAAAAGCAACCAGAAAAGCATACTCATAAATAGGGAATTTTGGTTTTACCCCAGCAGAGATTTTTCACTGTGAGAGTCTTGTCACTTTGACAAATTTTACAATAATGAGTTGTGTATACAACCTACAATAACTGACAGAGAATAATATATTCCATCTGCTGGAGATGCCCCAGGAGGCTGACCTTCAAGGGCCAAAAACTTTCACATTTTTGTAATTTTTTTCCTCCATAATAAAAAACATTATGAAATGGCTATTCAGGTCATTTTGAGAAGCATACATTGTAGTGGATAGCTGTTATTTAAAAATGAAACTCAAGTGCATGTAGAAGATTTCAGTTACACTCAAGAGTTATTTGTTTTTCTTCTATTTGGATCAGTCTTATGACCTGCCACTCACTTTTGCTATTGTGACTAAGTAACATCTTGATACTTTAGTGCCTTCTTTAAATCTTACAGGAACATTAAAGATGACAGAGAGTTCATATATGTCTTGTCATTCTGATAAGAGACCCTGCTGCAGGGGAGTACGTACATAATGGCTGACAGAAGCTCAGTAAATTTCAAGACCATAGAGAACAATTACAGCTATAATTTTAGGTGAGGATGAAATCACTGAGGGTTTTAAATCACTAGAGATAAAATTAAGCCATATACCTGGGTTTGAAAGCATTCCTCAGCATAAGACATAGATATCCACGAAAAGAATATGCTTCACTGGAGTATATTCAGAATTAGTTATTTTCCAGTTGTTTTTTTTTTTCTTAAATCCACGTTTGCTTTAGTTGTTCCTTTTTAATTTCTAAATAGCTTCCTCATTTTGAGAAGTTTGACTTCAAACAAGGAAGCTATACTGCAGAAGACTTTCAGACTTTCCATTCTTGCAAGGATGGTCACATTCTTAGGGTTACAGAGCACTCTGTGTTGGTCACACCCTAAACCCCACACGTGGGGCAGAACTAAGTCAGCAACTGTTTTCCCTTTGGGTTATCAAGTGTTCGATTCAAGATTCCATCACTTATGGTACATAAAGATTTAGTTTCTACACTATGCACCATCCAATACATTTTTTTTTTTATTACACAAACACAAGTATCTCAGACACCTTAATGTTGACCATATCTATAGGTTTTATAAGGCTTCCCTTTTATCAAGGCTTTTTCATATAGAAGAGGAAAGCATTTTTGCCTAGCTTTGAAAGATATGCCTCCCACGCAAGTTTTGAGCAAGCCAAGAGGATGCTGGGTGGAGATGGATACATGAACAGGATATCCTAAGAAAAACCCCATTTTCCTGACAAGAGGTGTGCGCACACAATGTAGATCCCTAATTAAGGTAAATCTCTCCTTTATCAAGGAACTTGAACTTAATTGCAGTCTATTTCTGCCCAGAACAAAGAATTTTCTTAGTGGGACTGTTATTCTGTTACCAGCACTTGACAGGCATTTGTTTCAGGTTTGCCTACAGTCTCTCTCTCATCTGACGGGAGCAGCAGACTAGAAGAACTGCTTTAAAGCAACAGCTATGCTCCTCCTAGGTCAAGCCTATAAAAGTGATCTAATTCAACCTCAAAGTCTGCCATCATCTGTAAAACATCCAGCCCCCACAGCCAATGAATAAAATATTCCACTATAGCAACGCTGAAACAGTCAATTGAAAAGGGCTATGCTGGCTTCTTTTTTAAATTATTTTCTCTGCCTTTTCTACTTTCAGCTTTTTAAGAGAGGAGGGAAAAAAATACCACCATTTACAGGCTTGAAGCAGAGTACTTCCACTTCCCAAGAACAGAAGCCTATTAATTTTGGCAAGGAGAACTTCACGGAGAGAAATCAGGTTTAAACTTTTGAGAGGTGTCAAGAATGTTGAGTCAATTGAGCAATTGAGTTAGCCAACTACATTCCTGGAAGCTTTGCAACAGAAAGAATAAATCAGAAAATCAAATGAAGTGTGACTTACCCCTGACACTGGCTAAGGCCAAATGTGAAAGAAAATGAAAAATAGATAAAACTTAATTGGTAAGGGAATAATATTCATGGCTCTCACTCAGAAAAGGAATAAGTTAGACCAGCTATAAAAAAAAGTACAGGAAGAAAACATTTGCAGAAAAAGTGGGAAAAATTATTTTGTTTTCCTTTGTTACCAAGCTGTCAGGCAGAAAAAGATACACACTGGTCTTTCCAATCTCTCTTCTCTGATACAGAGCTTTGCTCAGACTAATTATGAATCTTTAAGGAATATAGCTTAAGTGAATAAATGCACACTGGCAGGGTCATGAATACAGACAACATAGTTCAACATCTTAACTCTCTCCAGTACTGTTAGAAGTTACACAACATTTTGCTGCTTCTATACCACAATATCAAAATAGACTCAGCAAAAGATGCTACTACATAGTCAGCAAGGGAAGCTGCATGGCTCTAATAATAATGTGCTGAGAGTGAACACAGTATTCTGTTAAGAGACACATAGTTAAAGCAGCAACTTTACTGATAAATCACACCTTTTGTCCCCTTTTCCAGAACTCTATAAAAGCACTGAAAATGCCAAACAATTAAAAAAACACCATTGCTGAAAAGCATTCTGACCTCAAAGTGACAGATGTAAGATTTACACAAGATTAAAAAACATAAGGGAGAATGAGGGGTAGTGAAAATTTCCATCAGTGGAAGAAAAAGTCTTCCTCCCACAACGGCAGTTCATGGCTATGAGTTGCATGAAGCAGAGTCTTGAAAGTCTTTAAATCCCTGTGGGAGCCAGATGCGCCTCAATACGCCAGAGCTCTAAGCTCCCAGCTATTCCACATTTGACCAACTGTTCCAGCAGCTCCGCAAAGTCAGAGAAACCCAGTGAAATTCCTACCTTCAGTTATGTTCCCTCTGGGGGCAAAAATATTTAAAGTACTTTTTAATACAGAAACCATCACGTCAAGCCATACTCTCTCTAGGTTGAAATTGTGTGTCAGCTTCAATGTCATATAAGACCAGCAACTTTATACAGAGTAGATGGTCAGGTTTATCAGAGACGGATGAAAGCCTAAGTCAAAGCACCACATAATAACCTACGTTTGACTAGGAACAACATCTTTGGATACCTCAGTTACCCTGGAAAGGCTTTGCATGCTTCTAGGTATGGAGCATATCTCCTTGGACTCTGAGGAAACAATCTCCCCTTGAGCTAAAGATTTAGCAGATTCAGAACTAGCACAAGCTTCCCCAACCCCATCAGACAAAGGAAATCAACAAAAAGGTAGAAAAAATTAGTTTTACAAACTCCCCCACCCCAATTTATAGTAAACAATACCATTTCATACCCATATAATTTAAAAAAATAATTTTACAAAGCAGTATCTTAGCTCAGAAGTCCAGCACATTTCCAGGTTGAAATACAACAGCCACTTAAAGTAACACACAATATTTTAAACGAAGCAAGGAAAAAACCCCACTCATCAAAACTTTCAGTTGATATAAACATAGAAATATTTAGCTGTTCCTATCGCAACTCGTTAGCATTAGGGTGATGTAAAAATGTAAATATATTTTTCCTGGTTTATTTTCCTTCCTTCAGCCTCTGTGTGAGGTGAAGTTTAAAGGTAGGATAAATCTGAGGAAGCTTTCCATCCAGCTCCGAGATAATTCAAAAAAGTAGTATTGACACTATATCCAAAATATTGAGTTCACTTCAGTAAATAAAGCAAGCTCTTTTGACGTTCACACCATATGAATCTAAGCATTTCCTTTCATTTGTGTCCTTTTTTTTATTATATAGTTGTCCTTGGTTTTAGGCATCTCGCTTTACTGATTAGTTTAAAATTCTGTTTTCATGGAAACTTTTCCTTTCATCAGTTCAATTCACTTTGTCTCTTCAAAATGCCAAAATGAACATAAGTGAAAGTAAATTACCTCCTGGTTCATCAATGTAGAAAGACACATCTTTTTTGTCTTGTTGCTCATCAGTGTGATCATATGTGATCTGTGGAACAGACAAGGTATTCTCTCCTGGGTTTATTACAGGTGCAGAACTGCTACCACATCCTAGTTTCCCTTTTCTTTTGTATCTTCTAGCCTGTGGTAGTAGAAATAGGACGGTATCAGAAGATACTATCAAAACCAGAAAAGTACATGCCAACTTCACTATACAGTAAATTCATTTGAAGCTATATTTTTTTTTAAAGAATGCAATTGAAATTAAGTGAAAACATTAGCCAAGAATGTAACACTTTCAAAGTGGCTTATTCTGAATTATTACCTTAAATCTGGTAAGAATTTGATTCTCAGGAGAAGATGCCTAGCACATTCTGAAAAATCAGATCCCAAGTAAAATGCCTCCAACTGGGTCCAAAACTCAAGGCACCCAAAATACTAATCCCTTGAGTAAACAGCTTGGCCGTAACACCTTTCTAAAGCTCTAATGAAACAAACATACACTTCAAGTGATGAGCTACGTACTGTGCAGCCTTTTCAACTAAAGAAAATGTCAGCCTTTTGCCAAAAGGGAGAAGACAAGTCCTTCCTCCAAAGTTAAAGTTCTGATTTTAGAAGCCCAAGAGGCAACCTAATAAACACTCTAGAGCTGGTATATAAGAATGAAAAATGAAGGTTTGAATTCAACTGGTTCCAAGCAAGGCTGGTCTCCATCTGCCTTTGTGACTAGAAGTGACCAACATAACGGCCCGTCACATACTGACTACACAGCCCATGCTGCCTACCTCCTGGATGCTGCCACCACCTAGCTATAGAAACACTGCTTCTCACAACATAGCATTTATTTCCAATCTTTGTGACTGCCTACCTTTTGGCTCTAGTCCCACCTGGTTCTAGTACTCACACACCTCAAAACAGAGGTAAGAGGCATACTCCCCAACATGCCTGATGCTCCAGTAACCTTCTGACAAGGAGCCAAGATCTAGGGCTACTGCACTCAATTCCACAAAGTACTCTGGCAACCACTAAGCAGTTAGCAGAGATAAGCATCAGAGAGAGCGAGTATTCATTCACACATACCAACAAAAACAGATGCAGGCTCAGTATAGTCACTAATGGGGCAATGCTACTTTGTCTAAGTAAACCAATTCTATTTTACTACAGTCTGTATTCAGTAATTTGAAATTCATTCTTCTGTTCAGCTCCACAGCAACAAAAGCATGTTTGAAATTAATCAAACAGGACATGAAAAAAATGGGCATTTGTTGTAGATGCATCAAAATGCTTCTAAAGAAAAGATTATGGGGTCTCCTATCAGGAAAAGAAACTGGGAACTTTATAGAAAATAAAATGCTAAAACATGCGCAAGATGATAAATATATGTCTACATCTTTAAAATAAGATGCTACACAGTTGTGTACTAGTCTGAACTAGTCTCCTTTAATAAGAAAAGATGATCCATTGGTAAGAGATGAAAGAACCATTACTATGTTCTTGGATTACAGTTAGCAGTTCACAGGGAAGCTCAGGTTTAATAATGTATTAGGGAAATCCCTCTCACTAGAGAAAACAGAGGGAAAATATTGAGGGCACCATAAACTATCCCTTTTTTTTTTTTTTTACAGGTCTCCCACCACGGATTGCTTGCTGTTCAACAACCTTACTTCAGCTGTACTCCCTTCCTTCTGTTTTTTCTGCCTCTAGTTATGAAGAGACTAGTCTCATGGCAAATCACACTCTGCTCAGCACCAAGTAGACTGCACTGCTGTAACACCAAAACACTAGATGCACACAGATCATGCTGATCCAGCTTTCTGCATGTGCTGTGGGGAAGTCATACCGCAATTCTCTGCTGGGCAACAGGCATCGGTGGGTTTTCACCGCCTAAAACCAGACCTCGAACATCACTTTAGAAACCCTGGGTATCTGAAGGCTAGGCAAGCTTTCCAATGAAACTGCAGAACTATGTTTAGGCAGTCCCACCTGTATAGACAAACACTATTTCACTTTACTGCAGCCACAGCTCAAGAATTTGCTCAAATTTCTACACATAAGCCCACATAAGAGTACCATGGAGAGAAGTACCCGAGACAAGTATAGATACTGTCAGCCACATGTTGAATGTGAACATCAATTTTTAAACTAGCTTTCTCCTTTCCTCCTGTATGAGCTACTATGCAAAATGAACACAAAATGGGAAGTGTCATCATTGACTTATACTACCCTTTGAGAAGGTAGAGGAGATTTCAATGCGGACAAAAAAAAAAAAAAATGGAGAATCTGCACCTGTCAGACCACCAGGGCAAATTTAAATTTTATTTAAAATATTCCTGAGGAACAGGAAACTTAAACAAATTGTGCTGTGGTACAAGGAAAAAAAATAAATATCCCATTACAAAAGGCTTTCAGCTCTTCAAATTGTTCAGACACTTTATAAGGATTTTGGCAAGTTACCCCAATCAAATTAAAAGCAAGAACAGGACAGAGCTCTGCCAACTCTCCGTTACCTGTTTTCTCAGACTAGGGCTAGATGGCGGTAGTGGCTTTTTGGGATTTTGCACCGGTGATGTAACATAGATCTTCCATGTTGCTGTAGAACTGCAGGATTTCTCTGCTGCATAACACCGCCACAGAGTCTATAATAAAACCCCAAACCAATAATTTCAGTGAATAAGCAGTCTCTGTTGTTGTGCAGGACATGCAAGTCAAATTTTGCTGCGAACCAAACTGACAGCGAAACTTTCAGTCAATGTGAACCTGCTGCAACGGATTCTGACTGCAATCACTGTGCTGTACCACACACCACCATGCTTAATAAAACACACTCCTCCCTGTATATAACTGTGGTGAGTGTAATTTGCACCAGGAAACATACACTCAGCACACAGTGATCGTAAGTATACTTTGTAGTGTTCTCCCTAAGAGCTGGGGTCTAACCCTGCCCACAGTAAGAAAACAAAAAAAAAAACCAAACAAAAAAACCCCACAACCCCCATAGAAGTGGATCCCTGCAAACATCACATAATACTGCTCCTTCCTTTCTTCTGCAGTGTGCCACAGTTTAGTATTTGTGCACCATAGAATGTTAATGCTGCAACATTTCCCTAAACTGACGTGTCCCTATACATGCCTACATATACATGCTCATCATCTCAGGATTTGGCGGATGCATAGGACCAAAGGGAATATAAAAAGCAAGTTAGGAATTAAAGATTATAACAGATTTTCTTTTTTTTTTTTTTTTTTTTTTTTTTTTTTCACCAAATAAGTACAAGAAATAGCAGTGAGGGAAAACAAATGTGAAAGTAAGGTACTTGTAGAGGTAAATGGGAGAGTGAAAGGAAGCAGGCCAGACTTCAGAGTCTGTCTTCCTGAATTATTTTCACATACCTTTCTTTCCTGCAATAATTTTTCTCAGTTATGTGGATTTTTTTTTGTTGTTTTAAATCTGTTTGATTTCATACTGATATTAGTGTTATTCTATAGGCCTTTATGACAAGTTCTCACGTATCCTATTCCTTTTGAACTTCTATGTGTTGCTGTCTCCTCACAGTAGAAAACAAACCAAAGCACTTCTTGTATTGCAACGATCTTACAAAGTGCCTTCAGTACAGGTCCAAAAATGCAAATTAAGTTATCCAAGATCACCAAAGAATAGCTCTTCCCCCAGGCCATTTGGGTTCCCACTGCTTGTACTTGGTGGCTTAGGGCTTTACCAAGTCAGGACTGTTGGGATATTAGCGATGTGTTAACATTTGGTGTTTAAGACAAACAGACAAAAATAGGAATCCTTAAAATTCAATGACCATTTCTAGGCTTATCTTCCAAAATAGCAGTTCTAGAGGGTAGCAATGTACCCCAGTAAAAGGTGCAGATTCAAACTTTGTAAGTCTTGCAACTTATGTGAACTATTATGGTTTCTATGATAACAGGTCTCATGCAGGCGTTATGAATACCATCTTTTATAAAATTACTGTGTCCTGTGTGTAGAAAGCAGTGACCTATTGCTGCTGTGGTTAGGGTGGAGAAACTCACGTATGAATGGCAATAAATTAAGTCTGTATTCTTACGTTACGTACTTAAATGGGTGCATCAGCCACTTGTAACTTTTCTAGGAAAATATGTAGTAACCCTTAAAAGCTTTTATACTTACTAAGTTTTAAAGACACTTTCTTTCTATGTACATGGTGAGAGGATGCATAGTCAGTCCATCAGTTTCTTTAAAGCTCCAGAACACTCAGTTTACCCACAGAGCTGAGCAAAAGCAGAGAACTTCTTTACAAAATAACATTTAAATGTTAAGGCAGATAAGAATGCACTGTTCGCTTTGTAACTAGAGGTTAAATTTTATTCCCTCCAGGGACTGTATGGATCTAAATAATAAGGAGACCTGTAGACTTGTAACTTCATGATTTTCTCCTTAAGAAAAATTAGAGGATTAATGCCTTTTGTCTAAACTCATCTATTACCAGAGCTTCTACTAGTTCTTGAGGACTGAACTGTCAGTGTTTGGATGAACTAATAACCCAGTGCTAGTAAAAATCGTGGCCTTGTTGGAACAAGAGGGAGTTTTGTCACTGATTTCAGCATAAATGAGTTGCTGTGTTGCTTATTTGAAGTATTTTTCCTTGGATGAGGATTGGCAGATCAATTAGCTATCTGGTTGTATGTTTTAATTTGCCTCATTATGCACTTTAATCACTCATTCTAACTGTCTACTTGATTGTCATTTATCATTGTGTTATGTATAAGCACTGTTTCTACTAAGAGTAATGAAAATACTTTTGTCATGGCTGATAGACTTATGCAAGGCTTTCTCACTACTCTAAGGGTCTTTTGGTGACTACTTTTATATTTTGTTTCAGAAATAACCCTGGTATCTTCATTTACAAAGTCAAAGTGCCAAGCAGAAGATGTCAGACAGTAATTCAGTAATGTTCAATATGCTTAAAAGAAATAGATTAACATCTCCCAGCAGCAATATTAAATACTCAGATTTTAAAGACACATGTTGCACTTCAGTATTTCTGGATAGCAGATGCAATGAGTCAGTAAAAGAACCTGATGTAGAACACAAAGAAGAACTGAGTGTGACAAGTTTATCATGGCTACAAGAGCATTCTGAGCGCATTCATCCAAATGCCCTCTTTCCTGTGTCGTCATCTATTGAAAATGAAATGAATTCTATCTCCTTATCAGAAAGAAGAGAAGCAAACAGAAGTACACATTTTTTTGAAACTCCTAACGTGAGCAGAAAAGGCTTACTACTACGCAGGATGCTGCTTTTATCTAAGAATGTTCCATCTGGCACAACTCCAGGGTGCTGTGAAAGACAAGCTAGTTCTTTAGCAAGCAGCAGGAAAAAATTATTTTCTTGTGTTTCGAGCTCCGAAGAAAAACTTTCACAAGCTGCTTCA
>WKFP01014712.1:37611-74655 GCA_011057875.1 Pterocles orientalis | reverse complement strand
CCACAAAAAAAAAATAAAAAAAAAAAAAAAAAAAAAAAAAAAAAAAAACAAACCACCACAACCAACCCACAACTAAAACCAGAACCCAGTTTGATTTTCCAGGCAAACTGAGCAAAGCGGCCAAATATATGCTTTATAATTTCTTAATTTCTGCTAAAACCAATAGTTACTGAAGAAATACACTTTGTCTTTTCTAACTGTTTTGACATTGTTGTCTTTATTTTCCTCCCATTCTGCTATTTGAAGATCCAAAAAACCCAAAGATTATTTACAGTAGGAAAGCAGATGCAGTTTCCTAGACTTCTGCTTTGTGGCAGCGTTCCTCTCCTCACCAGACCCCAAGATGTTCTTACATAATCACAAAATAGCAGAAATGAAGTTTCACCTCTGGCAGTGACTTGCTGATAAAAAAAAAAAAAAACCCTCTCTTTACTTCACAGAATAGCCTCAGTTCTTTGAGTAGTGAAAATTATTCTTACCTCCTTCCTAGGCCACATTTCTGTAAAATTACTGCCATAAAGATACAGGAGTTTCATTCATTTGTGTGTGTGCGTAGAGACGCACAAACATCCACTTGAGAATGTATGCATGCACATTCGGAAGCAACACCCAACCCCACTATTTCCTATCAGAGGCACCAATTTAAAACTACCTAATGTAAGCCCAAGTCAGACAGACACTTAAAAAAGGCAAACCAAGATCTACTTACCGCTGGCAGAGCAAAGAAAGATATAGCAAATACTGAAAAACAGGAAGCTACTGTCTTCCCAATCCATGTCTGGGGAACTTTGTCTCCATAACCAATTGTTGTAACGGTTACCTAGGCCAGAAACAAACATCTGATTCACTGCAATGTAGTACCCTTTTTTCCCCCCCAGAAAGAAAGAAAAAGTAAAGAAGTGTCAGGAGACAAACACAGATCAACAGCATTTGGGTTTGTGCATAAGAAAACCACAGGACTACACTAAACAACAGTGGGGATTCAGCCTGTTTTCACATTCTTCAGCAGGCATTCACAACTGGCCACTTTTTTGGATACAACAGTAGGCTGGACTCAGGATGACATTCCTCACAGTTTGTAGCTAGCTGCTTCCACCTTTCCAAAACTGTGAGGATTGGTCTTGCGGGATCGAAACCGTAGGCTTGCAGTTTTTCTAATTTTTCTTTTGAAGGACAGTGCTGCTGGGTCGAGAAGAAAGCCTTGAAAGCGTTGACTTGCACATAACTAATGTACAGACATCTGTCAAACTCTGCAGTCAGGCAGAGACACTAGCTGTAGCAGGGTAAGCAATGCACTGTGCTGGCAGAAAAGGAAAGGGACAGAACTAACACCATCCCAGCTGAATCTTCACAGCAGGACAAAGACCACACAACCCTTCCAGGATACTTTATCTCCCAAAGTAAATGCGTCAGTAGACCAAGAGCTAAACACAGCTGAGCCCCATGCTTAGCTTTTTTTTTCCCCCCTTCCCCCTACAAATATAGTTCTTTACCACTCAAAATTGTGTTTTGAGCCCAAAGTCAAGGGAGAAAAAATAGCAGGCAAGGCAGTGCCTCCCCAGTCAGGACCCAGTCCCACAGTACCCAAACAGGACATACAGAAAGAGCAGCCAGTTCCCATCAAGAGTCCAGACTATAAGGTAATACTACAGCAACAAGGCAAGTCTGACATCAAACTAGGAAACCAATCTACAGGTCAGGATCAGGTCCAGTAACCAGCAAGTGGGTCTACAGTGATGATGCAGAGCCAAGATACAGCCAGTAAGTCAGTCCAAGGGCTGAAGGACTCCATAGCCAGGCACAATCACAGCTGAGTTAAACATCAGCTCTCCTCTAGCAGAGTGCTGAACTTAAGTAGAGTCCCTGGGTGTGGGTGGAGGCAACAGGTGATGTTGGTCAGAGTCATTATGCCAATTAATGCCCTCAGGGCCCTAACTATAGCCTCCCCTCTCACTAAGGCATATCCTCACACAGACCTGGGATCAGTATCACTGTGGGGATGTCAGTAGCCTTTTCCAGTGCACAGAGCCACAACAGGGACAGCAAACTAGAAAGGGACATTGCATCAGCAGCTCAGGGCTTGGGGCAGGGGGAAGCAGGGCACAATGGGCCACCCCTGAAAAGACACAGAATCAAGGAGGATCTAAGGGGGACAGAAGTTTTGGGATGGTCCTGACAAGCCCCAGTAGGCTGGAAGAGAATTCATTAGGAGCCCTATGGTCAGTAAAGAGGGGGCGCTGTGGGGGGTTCAGAGTCCAGGTGAACTCTGGTCCACCACAAGGGTTTACAGTGTAACAAGGACCCACTGCTTCCCAATAGAAGGTGATACCAAGGAGGGATCCGAAGGCAAGGCAAGGGAATCTTACAGCTGCCCAGGGGCCTTACCACCCTGGGCCCAGCCCCATATCAGGATCGACTCGCAGACAGTGGCTGTGCCCAACAAAGAGTCTAAATCATAAAGCAATATCAAGGTGACAAGGTAAGTCTAAGGTCAATCATGGAAGTCAGCCTGTAGGTTGAGCTGTGGATCACCAGACCATGGCAGAGGTGCAGACCAGCTCTTCCAAGCACAGCTCAGGCAGGGACTAAGTACCCAGGACTGACCCTAAATAGAGCCTCAGGGCTGTGAGTGTTGAGCGTGACCTCAAGTGTAGCTGGTCAGAGCCGTTAAGAGCTTTTTAGCATACTCAGAGCCCTGACACTACCATAAAATGGTATGACAAAGATGACCACACCCCTAAGAAGTGGAAAGCTTCTGGTGAAGGAATGAAGAATTCTGCTACTGATACCAATACCAACCACTGAGGAGCGCTTTAAATAGAAAAAAAGTCCCACTTCCTTCACTTTGCCTTGAATGGTAGCAGAAATATAGCCAAAACAGACTTAGAATATGTAAATTTACACTGAGTACAAAAGAGGATGTGGAAATGTTGCCTTTTATGGGAAAAGTTGCTGACAAATTCTTAGATATTATGCAAAAATGGGCTTCTCAGAATAACCTCTCAGCAATAAAGGCATGGGAAGAATACTCTCAGAGCAGTTCTACAAGGAGCAGAAAGGAAGATTTGCAGAGAAAAAATGTCCAACTACTTTCAAACTTTGTGTTTTCAAGTTCAGAAAAAAATAGGCTTGTGTTTATTCATCATGAATTTCTCACTTGATGAAGTAAACTCTAGTATCTTCTAATGAATATTGTCATTTTGAACTGCAAACTGCTCTCAGCAGGAGCTCCTTCTTGTCAAGTGTCTGTCCAGATTTAATATGTTTTGCCCATGAAGTGACTCAGGTGCTGCATACTAACAGCAGATGAGTTTCCCAGCCCCCAAAATTAAACCAGACCCCCCGAAATTCAGCTTTGAAATGCAGTGTGTGTTAGTGGGGGGTGGAGGAAGTTAAAGCAGTGTTTTTTTACCGGCACTTCAGCTCCTCAGTGCATCCAGATGACCCCTTAAAGTCTGGGGTTTTTCCTTCCTTTTCCTCTCCTTTTTTCTTATGAAAGGCTTCTTGGTTTGTTTGTGGGTTTGTTTTGTTGTTTTTTGGGGTTTTTTTTTAAGTTCTCCAGCACTCAGGACTTCAAAACAAACTGCAGTAATGTTGAGCTGCCTTAGCGTTACTATGGAAGACAGCACGAAAGCTGTAACCACAGAAAAGATAGTTTTTTCCATCTCTACAGCAGGCATTTGTCTCGCAGTTTCCTGCAGGTGCCTGAACATATCTCAGAAAATTTCTCCCTGGCTACCTCAAGAAGGTTCCTTCTTGGTACTCTAATTAATGCATTGAAGTATGTGGATAGGATGACAAATAATGTAATTCTCTGGATTTCTTAATCACAACCAGATTTTTCTACTTGTATATCCAAAAGTAATTAGTTATCTGCTCAGAGAATGTTTAATAACTAGAATTTGGAAAATGACACTGCCTTCTTAATATAGATTTACTATGGCAAAATCCAGCAGGTATGCACATTCTCTAACACAGGCTCTGAAAACACATGTACACTTCAAAAAAGGAAGGACTCTAATTCAGTAGAAGTCAACCGAGCTTCTCACATGCTTTAAGACAGGCAGGTGTCCTGAAGTTTGAAGAGCCAGGACTTCAATCCTCAAAAAACATATTAATTATAAAGGGGTTCAAACTGCTACCTTTGGCATGGAAATTTACTACTGGAAATTCTGAGCAATTGATCCCAAGGACCTTTGCCAGTTAACACCAATTTACTGGAGCGATTATTTAACTCAAGTTCAATGGTACAGAATAGCGCAGTTTGTAGCAAAACCAATAAGCATTACCAGCAGCAAGAGACAAGCATGGAAGAGCCAACAAAAGAGAAGCCTCTTACATGCCCTTCTTTTTTCCTCAAGAAAAAATACCTAGAAAGGACAGAAAAACTGCTGTGACATGGATTGCAATTCTGGCAGACTGACAATGCTGTTGGAAATGCTTTTTGCATGTGTTCTAACATGCTGTAAGTTCTGAAAGTGGCTTCATATAAAATACCACAAGCCTTTGATACGTCTTTGCAGTTTAATCTGTGCGCCTGCCAAATCCAGGTGAAGCAACCCTGCATTTAACTGGAGCGGGTAAATGTAGTTAGCATTTAATTCCAACTCTCATTCATTCTTTATTTCCCCTTTTCTTCATCTTTAAACCTTTCAGGTCATTTGTATCAAGTTCAGCAAGCTTGCACTTTCTACTCGAAGCAAAATCTTACCCGTAACACACTCTGTGGTTTTTGCCAGACACAGAAGACTTTCAACTACTTGCTACCAAGATTTTTTTTCCTACAGCTCAGTTTTGAAAGGCAAAAGTGAAATCAAATTTCACTCCCTAGTAACTCCACATCTGTGTTTCTATGTTACAGAAGATTTGAAAAGAAAAAGAACCTGATTCACTTTGTCCCTTGTCACTGTTCCCAGCTGTGAACTGCACCTGCACCGTGACTCACTAATGCTGAGGAGGCATAGATGTCTGGAAAGCTTAAACAACAATTTAAACAGTGTTCTTCATGTGCCTCACGCAGCTAGAGAAAGACAAAGCTGATTTTATTTTCCTATTACACAAAATACACCAAGTTTTGGAAAACAACAACAAAACCCATTGAACACTTTGCAAGGCATATACATATACTTTGTAAGATGGATTGCAAGTCATCTGTCTCAAAAAGGTAAAGTAATGCACATTTTAAACTTCTTGACTGAACTCCTCTTAAATTCTTTAAGTCCAAAATATTAACAAAATACGCCTGTATAAACACGTCCTGACTTTTTTGTCCTTAAGTTTTTACTCTTCACTCAAATCAAGGCTGCAGCTTCTAGCAGTTACAAATATTTTGGAATCCATATCTAAACGTTCAGTGCAATCCATAAAGCAAGCTCTGGATAACTGGAGGTAAAAAAAAAATAAAAAAGAAGTAAAGGTAGAAAAAAGTATAGTGGCTTCAGGTTTGAATTTTGGGGCATTTCTGGCCTTTTGCAGTTAAAGGCCTAGGAATTACTTTATGAAACACCAAAGATATTGTGAGAGCAAATATGAATCATCATCTTTTAATGATTACAAATTAAATTAAGACATCCTTATTAATAAACTATATGCTTTCAATTCATATCTTTTACTGTTGTTATTCCAATTCACATGGTATAACAAATCCCTTTGGAACTTCACCATGCTCGAAAAATTTCTGCAACATTTCTCATAGATTTAGCTGTACTAGCGCAAACTTTTATGGGAGCTTCTAATGTGGCTTAACTTCCCACAAGGAGCCCCACTTTTAATTAGATGTACTTACTTCACAGACTATTCAGCTAGACCATTCATAAAAACGGAAGCAGTAGCTGCATTCCACTGCATTCAATCATTTGAACACTGGTATTTAAGCCAAACTGCTCAAATAATAGAATAAGTGAGCCTGAGTACCAGTTTCTTTTCTTAAAATAGACATGGGGTGTCTTTCATAATGTCAATTACACCTTCATTATTTTACTTTTGCTTTTAAAATATAGCACAATCTGTGCTTCTGGGATATTTATTCCTTTCTTCCACTAGCTAGAGGTTCTCTCATGTCTGTAACCATTAGGCTTTATGTTCTGAAAATTTTATCGTATGCCTATTGAGGACTTTAATAAGTCAGTATTGTGTGGGCTACTTCATGGTTTTGTTTCTTCCCAGTACATTAGACAATCAGGTCCATCTGACCATTTAGTGGACATTTCTTTTTTACTAAATTCTTCTTGGATTGCACTATTTTGCACAGCCATAGGTGATACTCTGCAAATAAAATGAATACTTGACAACCAAATGACAGGAATTTAATGTTTAAGAGTATTTTAATATGGAACCACTTAAAAAAGTGGTAACTCAGGATACACGTAATATAATCTATATTTCTGTATATTTCATTGAAGTAGAGGCTTATGGAACATCCAAGTTAATGATTAGGAACATATACATATAGAATCTTTTCATCTGTCTTCCCAGACCTGCTCACCAGTTTAGTTGGATGCAGATAAACAACTGGTTTATGGCCCAGTAACTATATTGACATTTTCCATCATCTAAGAACAAATCCAATTTACTGTGTTCCAAATCACTCTTGAAATATATCCTTCTCTCTCTGGAAGTCAGTGGCCCTGAATCTGTTCCAGCCCTCTCTTTTTTCTCTGTCACTAACACTGATGTGATGAATCTCCTTGGGTTTGTTACAATGACACACAAATATATGAGGTTCTCTAGGGGGAAAAAGGGACCACAAGAGAAGAGATGGTTCGTGCAACAGCTAATAAGGAGGGAAAGCATGAGTCACAGTGAGAAGAAACATGATGAGAAGAGCCATATGAAGGGAGTGTAGAAACAATCTGGTCTCTTATTCTGTATATAGCTAACTATTCAATTTTCAACTGATTCTGGGCATGTGCACAATAATTACCACAATGCTCTCATAGTCCCAGTTCCCCCTTAGATTTATTTTTTTCTTTATTTCACCAAAGATTTGCAATGACCCCTCACTGATGATTGATGTCCAAAGTAGTTGATGAATCTTTCCAGCTGCTTTTGATGTAGCTGTTTACCTTGAATCATGGAAATATTAAAAAAAAACCCAACAGGAACCCATAAACTGCATTAAGGTCCACATAATTACTAAGAGAGTGAGCTTTACACAAAAAGATCAAAAAAAGTAGACGAGTTAGCCCAACTTCCACAAATAGAAGATACTTTTAAAGTTATGCACCTCTTGCAGATAATTTTAAGTAGAGTTTAAAAGTGGTGGTGCAGCTTTTGGAGGGTATCTATATTTATTTATATACTCTCTTTGAAATGTGGATTTCAATGTGGACTTTTTGTATCTGTAAATATTCAATGTCCTTTGCTAAGGACTTGTTATCATGATTTCACAATAAAGTTTAATAGCAAAAATAATTTAATTTTAGATAGTATATTTTTTCTTGTACCCTTTTAAAAAGGTTGTCTACCTTCCATACAGAAATACATTCTAAAAGAAAAAAAAATGCCAGATTTTCTGAAAAGATCACAGCTTCAACAGAAAATCTTGTACACTAAGTTTGCGCAGGCATTTTATTGGTAAAGACTTACCACACCCCACCAAAGGGCATCAGCATAGCTGGAGAAACCTTTCTTGCCATCCTCATCAACTGCATCCTTCTCAGCAAGATAAACAAAATAGGATGAAAAAATTAATCCCAAGAATCCAATGTACAACGTGGTTATGAGTTCCTATTAAAAGAGAAAGCAAATAAATTCTTAAGTTTTACATCATATGTATTCTATCACTGTAAAACATTCTAAATATCCAGAGGTTTTTTGCATCCCAGCAGAAAAACTATTAAGTTGTATTTCAGCAATGAAATTTGCTTCCAGTAAAACAGGTAGTTCAGTGACTTCTTTTCTAGTCATATCAGACTACAGAATTCAAGTAGGAGCCACCATTTATACAAAATCATTTGGACAGCTAAATGTAGGGTGTGATCTCTCTCCTGTTTTATGTCTTGTGAATGTGAATCATTCCATTTAACTGTCCACTCAAAATACCAAATATTAATACATTTTAAAAATAGTAAAATAGCTTTAAAAATTCACTTTATGAACAGTACACTCAAATAACCGTTAGGAAATAACAACCATGCCTTGTCATTATGACCATATCTAACCAATGAACTTCTGTATATGATATTTAGGTTGCTTAAGACTGAATATTGACGCCTTAACAGTTTCATGTTAAGATAAAATAAAATCGTAAGATAAAGTATGTTAGGTAGGTGTAACCTCTACTTCAGTCCTGAGAACCAAAGACTAATTGAAGTTAGGACAGTTTACTAGAAGGGACTTTTTTAGGGCATGATACAGTGCTTGTGAATGTACCAGTTTCCAGATTTTTGGATAAGAGATACAGGGTTGTTACAGTTTTCAGAAAAATGTGCTTGTGCATTTAAAGAAGCCAAATATGTGGTGTCACAGATGCAAAAATGTGTAAAGCTAATAAAACAATGCTACATCATAATCAAATGACATATGCACCTACCCCTCAGGAAAATCCAATACCTAGTTACAAGGGAAAATTGCTTATTTTAATCACTTAAAGTTTACAATGCTTCAATAGTTAAACACATATTATATTCCTTTATTTTCTTTGCACATATTTAACCATCTTTATTATGAAACATTGCAGTCCTACATCTTCATTGGCATCTTCCTTAAATTCCTAATAGGGTTATTTTTCCTTCCTGGGATCCAAACCAATATGGGAATTAAAATATTCCCATAAGATAAAACTGAAACCTGTTTAAGGAGGATTGCCCCTACTTATTTAATGGCAGTTTTCACAGACTTTCTGTAACATTCAACCCATGCTTCTTAAAGCGCTTGTGAGGGAAGGTTCAGGATTTACAATCAAATTTCCTTCAGAGTTTTTTTTGGTTTTTTTTTTTTTGTTTGGTTTGGTTTGTTTTCATATCCTTGTAATACCTTTCTGCAAAACCAAAAAAGTAGCCCCGCTAGCTAGTAACGGCATTCAGCAGCAGGAACTACACATACTCTTCCTTCTGCTATAGTACTAATTAAAATTGAGGTTCAACAAGTTTTTAAGCAGTCTTGGCACAAAGCAAAGTAGGTGTTCTTTCTCTAATAATTCAATAATGACCTAAACAGTGAATTTTGATAGTATTTAGTTTTACTCGTGGGCAAGTCTTTTAATCTAGGCCTTAAATTTACAGGCCCACTAGTTAAACAAAGCAGCTGAAAGAGGAAATAAAACTTGTTTTCAGGAGTTTCGGGAGATCAGATTTCTATGCTGATCACTGTTTTTTTCTGATCTTTTCTCCAATGACAACAGTACGCTGTGTAATTGTAGACAGTACTTCATCGCTCTGAAAAGTTCCCTGTTTTTACATTTAAAGTTGACTGTTTGCATTTCTCTGTTTTTTCACAACTTTTGATTTGCCTACAGAATATTTTTTCAATGCAAGACTAAAATGTTTAACACCTGAAACTGGTAAGGTCAGTGATCCGTGGAAAAACTACAACAGCAATGGAGACTAATTCTTGTTCCCTGCTTATAAAGAAAACATTCTGCTTTCGTCTCTAGTAGATTTGTGACTTCGTTCCACATCAACAGAAATCTTTTAGTTACACTTGGCATGTTGCTTACATCTCAGTTCTTAATAGATTTTAGTTGTTATTGAGGAATGGCCATCACTGCTTTCTTTTAATTTGGTCTCAGAGGACAGAATTAGAGAGTGGATGACAATTGGAATACTTCTGTTTTAAGTGCCGGATTTTTGGGATGTGGGCAGAAAAATATGCTTCTCAGGAGTGCTATGCATGGTCTGATGAGATTCCTTTCAAGGAGGCTGAAGTATTAACAGAACTAGTTTGGTTATTTCACCCTTGGCACCTCTCAGCTCCAGACCTATTCATCTAAAGACTGAACTCTTATTAAGTAAAGCCTTAAATGTAATTGCCTTAGACTTATACAAAATGTCACTCCATGTTACATATTCATTGAGACACAAAATGTTATGTGCCTATATTTAATTAATAAGAATGATTAAAGCAGCGATCTAATGCATACTGCACTTAAGAGGGAGGACAGAACATTTGAAAATAGTACGTTTCAAGAAATATGGATAGAGTGGTTTCTTCCAATGCCAAATAGTATGAATTGATACATGACCTAAAAGCAAAGAGCATTCTGCAGAAATCAGGCCTTAAAACTTCACATTGATATGAATTTTTAACAGATAAGAGCTTAAGAATAAAGAGTGCTAAGAGACTTTCAGATCCATATATGCAAGGGAAACAGCAAGAATAAAAACCAAATATGCACAAAGGTAAATTTGAATATTGAGAGACTTATCAAGACATTTTTTTTAGCTTAGACATATCTGTATTTTCATTTACAATAAGGACCACACAATATGAAACTCAACACTTAGGAAAAATACAAGAAAACCCCCAATCCACAACTCATCACTAACTCCCTCCTCAAAGCAGAATACATCACAAAGCAAGGTGAGGAATAAGTAAAACTAATTGAGAGTTTTACAAGCTGGAGCTGGGTTGGCTAACTCAGTTTTTCAGTAAGCTGCATGATTTTTCCATGTCTTTCCCTTACCACATGTGATATTGACTCATGTTTTGTTGCTTTTGGCAAGAAATGCTTGTATAAGCTCAACCTGCTGAAAATAGAAGAGCATCCTAGCCAAATCGGGCCTGAGTGAGCTAATAAAGCTATATGTAAAATTCCAAAACACATGGAAATCATTGGTGACAACTTTAGTAAGCTCTTCTGGGTTCACAGAGGTCCAAGTGCTTGTCATTTTCATAGGTCACAGAGATGTGAATTTATTTGCTCACACTGTTAAGGTTGCAGGATCCCATTTTTTCTGAAAGAGTACCAAACTCAACAAATGAGGACCTTGTACTCTTCCCTGTAAAGAGAAAGCAGCTGAGGTGGTTTGGTTTGGTTTGATTTTGCTTTAAAACAAAAATCTATTTAAGAGACTGGACGGGAATAAAGGTTCCATTTTCCCTTCTGTTTGGTACTATACTAGGTTTACAGCTACACTTGTCCAATGTCAACACAGAACTGTGTGTTTGATTTTTTTTTTTATTAATGTGTTAGTGGGTGATCTGCTTTGACAAATACTGCAGAACTGTAGAGTTTTATATATCATCATAATCACTTCTTTGCATTAGTAGAACTTCAGGTGCATTTATTCATAAATTCACTTCTCCAAGGCTATTTTTTTTTCCTTTTAAATCATTGAACGTATTTATGTTTGTGACATTTAAGACTTAAATGTCATAATTTGGAGATAGTATTTCCAGATTCTTGACTAAAACTCTGAACACCCACAGGATAAAATTCTCTCAAACACCTCTGTCAGTAAGGTTAGCAACTTTCGAGAACATGTGTTTGGATACCAGCTCTGCCCCAGCTAGATATCCAGGCAATGCAACCATAATAAATGAAGACCACACAGACTTGGAGCATTAAGAGTCATCTTGTTGTACAGGATTAAAGTAGGCTTTATACTAGAGCACTTTAAAAAGATTTATTTTGACTTGGAACTTTAGTATGCATTAATGCTGCACAGCCATTGCAACATGAAATTTCCGAAAGTACTGGGGGGTAAAAAAACAGGAGGAGAAGTACCTTTCAATACCAAATTAATCTTTTGGATTAAGTACCTCCCATTCTCTGGCCCAGAACAAGCATTTTCTAAATAGTAAATGAAACAATATCTGTGTGGAAATCTATAACTGTTTGTCAACATCTGGAGAACAAATCTACACTCACAAAGAGTAGGTTTAAGAACCAGCCTTACAGGTCTGATGTAAAGATTCATAGCACAGTATTAGCCCTCCACAATACAGTACTATATGCAAGAATTAGAGGCTAATGATAAACGTTTATTATTATGTTGATATAGCTAAATTGGCTTTCCATCAAGAGATTCTGTGAAGCTTCAAAAAGAAGCCTTCAGCTAGAAATTTTCAAAAGTCTTCGCTCAAACATTTAAGCTTTTCCTGCTCAATGAACTTTCATACAGAATACCTGTTTCAAAGCTTTAATGGACATACAACTGCTTACAGCCAAGTTTACCTCTGCGACTATGCCCCTGAAAAATTAACTTTCCTTGTGTACTATCATAACCTAATTAGTGTTTTGGTTTGTAGAATGGATTAGAAAACTCCTAATTCAGGCAGAGAAAATAGAATGATTTAAACAATTGACTTCTTCTATCAAGGCTTTTCCACCAGTATTTGCTTTTCTACAGAACAACCAAGCTAGGAACATATCTTCTGTGAAGATAGTGGACAGAATTTGCAATATGAAAGGCAGCCCACATAACTGCATTTAATTAATTAAATTGAAGGATAACATGAAAGAGTACAACAGTTAACTCAAAAAAAAACCCCAACTGTTGCTGATACCCTGTTAGCCACTGACCTGAAATAAAGTATTACAATTTTAAAAGTTGAAAGGAACGCATGATGGACTTTTGAAGTATTTTTTTCTCTTGCAATAGTAACTGTTCTTTTAAGCCAGACTACAATTTGAATTCCATGAAAAGAATATACTAAAGTATGCTGGGGATCTTTAAAGATCTAGTACCTGACGGTGTATGAAAACAACTGATCCTAATAGTCGCCAGGTGCCACCCTGTCGATCTACATGAAGCATGCGAAGTATCTGGAGAAACCGGATCCCCCTGCAAGAAAAACAGGACATTAAATAAAACTAATGATGGAGAAAAATGCTGCTCTATTTATACAGAGTTGACTATGTTCACTAAAATACTGCCATGTTAGAGAACCATGATAGCATTGCCCCGGCTAGGGTTGCATCCTAAGACTTGAGGTATCTCAGTAAACAGTTTACGTTTAGATGACATATCATTATAGTCAAATATATTCAGAAATATTGACTAGGACAACAATTATTGAAGCAACAAAAAAGGCCTAAAATATATGCTTTCAAACTCAGAGGAAAATTGCATATTTTACCCGATTATGATTCTCAAATGCTTCTTTTTCAAGCAAAAACAGTGCTTCAAGTTTTGCCATCATAAATGTGAGCAAACTTTTTTCTCTATTTGCCAAAAGCAGAATGTGAATCAAGCATGATATTACTGAAATCTTTTTTTTTTTTTTTTGTGTAAGTTATAGTTTAATTTAGTGTAAGAAATAACTTAATTTTAAATAGATCCAGTCCTATGTGTTTTTAGGACAATAACTGAATCATAAACTTCAAATATTTTCAACTGAAGAAAAATTATGATCTATATGGTTCTTCAGCCATTCTTTTGACAATGAACTCTGTTTGCCTGCACACATCTTATTATCTTATCACTAGAACAAAACAGGGAAGAGAAGGAAAGGATGAATACTGAATTAATCTTTCTGAAAATTTTTCACTAAAAGTATTTTTAGCTCTTTTTAGCTAGTCTTAACATTTTGCTGTTGGTTCTGGTTTTTTAATTCAATCTTATTCCAATTCCACTGTGGCTACATTTTTCTGAGTTACACCAACAGGCAGGAAACTCAGTCACTGGGAAGGCATGCTATCTTCTGAAAGAAACAAGTTTTCCTTTATTCAAAAAGCAAGTTTTCTGAGCTTTCACAGCTGACAGTCAAACAATCAAATGCCTGTCATTTTTTCGAAAGCACACAATAATATTGACTATCAAATCACATATCAGTGACTGGGTATATGAACACTGTGTTTTCTTATCTCTTTGACATGCCATTGGAATAATGATTTTAATCAGCTAGAAATTTTAAAATAGGCACTTAAAACCTGACAACTAAAGCACAAGTCCAGGAAGAATTACAGGACTACCAAATACACAGACTTACATAATGTAACAGCTCATTGGTTGCTTACGTCAGGAGAGGAGAGAGTTACAGGTAGCTCCCCTGTACAATTATTAGACACTTCTTGAAGCCTTGACCCAATGACAATTCTTGATTTTCCCGTCTGTTGTATCTGAGATGGTTATGGCTGTGTTACTGGCAAGTGCTGACACACATGTTATAGGCTGGCAGTTTTAAAAATAAAGATTTCAAAAACAATATATTGAACAAGAAACTCCAGCTACACAGCCTCTGAACACGCACGACCCATTTGGTCTGAAAAGAATAGAAATTGGTTGGAAAGAAGACCATTTTTGTCAATTTGATGAACTTCAAACAGTAAAAACAGAAGGCTATAGGACTCTGCTGTGAGCTCTGCAGTGCTACTAGCTTTTAGTCTCACTGGTTGCTGCAGGGATCAAAATGTCAACCTGTCATACCTGATGGGTCTGGAGCTTGCAACTTCATTCTACAAGAAAACAACCTAAGGTGCATGCACCCACGTTTTCTGGGATTGCTGGGATTTAAGTGAGGTCCAAAGAGGACAATAATAGTATACCTTAAAAGCAACAAAAGCAAGGGCAAGGATATGAGATTCATTCCTTCTTAATTCAAAACCAGCTGCTCACATTACAGTTCTGAGGAAACCTGACAGGACCAAGATTTGCCTGACCTAGATGGTTTTTCAGTGGGTTAATAACACCACTGCAGAGACATGGGTTGTTTCTCTGGCAAAAAAGCATTCTGAGTTGTAGGACAGTTACTGTATAATTTACCAGCAGGTAAGGCTGCAGTGAGCCCAAAGCCACCTGCATTCACACATAAGCACACAGCAGGCCTTTTCATTAAAGTCCTTCCTATGCTCCTAGTTAAATTAAACAAAATCTGGAATTTTCACATTCACTCGTCTCTTCTTCTATATGAGCTGATCAATCACATTCATGCTGCTTGTGTGAGTCTTTATATCATGTAAAGGATTAATGTCCTATGGTAATAGTTAACTTAAAAATACTTTATACATGTAGTTCCCTCCAGTGTTTGTCTACACAGCTAGACAGTTTAGACAGCACCGTACATTCTCACTTTGCAGTGATTACACGGCACTGGAAATCAGAGGCTTGTAACAGAACACGCAAGTAAAGTTAGGAGTGGGAAGTACACCTACTCTGCTTATCATTCCTTTCTTCTGTTTACCCACTTTGCTTCCCAAAACAAGCTTGCCATACTTGATGCAAGCTGAACAAACATTGTAGACATCAAATATTTCTTGTTCATGTATGGTTTGAGTTACTTGTGCCAAACAAATCCACCAAGGCATAATTGCTCTTTAAACAAAGTTAATTACTTGTATTCAAAAAGTACCAAGTTAAGTGCTGTCTGGATTACTTCTTAAATAAACTGATGTTCTGTAATACTCTCTTGTCTCAGAAGGAGAGCTGTTTGATGTTTTATATAGAACATAATCTTTCTTTAATTTTTTCCTCTAGGCCTCAGCATTCATGCCATTCTTCATATGTCTTGTTTCTGCACTCTTGTTTCCCAACCAGACTGAGCACAATAACACACAGTCCTCTACTGTCCAGTGTTCCCATATAATAACTTTTCCTATATTAGGAAAATTATGTATACATTTAATCAGAAATTCAAAATTAGATATCCATCTAACACAGCTCTGTGGTTGTGAAGAGCTACTAGGAGAACATACCTTATCGCAGAGGTGGCAAACACCTGTCCATTAGAGCCTATGCTCAGAACAATAATTGAGGCTACTACCACAATTAGATCTGTTAAAAAAATAAAAATAAAAAAAGAAAGAAAGAAAGAATGTATTAAATGTTAGCTCTCTGAACTGAAGCACACAACAAACACAGACTGAAGAAAGCATTTTAAAAAATAAAGTTAGGTGAACTTTGATGGGCAGTAAGTTAATGTAATAGTTTCACACCAAAAAGACAACTACTATGGCTTCTTCCATGATTAATTTGACAATGGAATTTTTAAAAATCCTGACAGATCAGGCAGCCTGTCACCAAAACAAAAAAGGCAAAGCCATATGTACACCCTAGAAATGAATCTCCATTTTAGCCCAAGGCTCTTGATTTAAGAAGGAAAATAAGGTTTTGCTTCAATCAATAAGTAAAAGCATACAGACAAGTATCCTATGCAGATACACACACATAAACTTAGTTTAAAAATTCTATCAAAGATCTAAAGACAAGCTTTCAAAGTTTAGGGAACTGTCAGAACAAATGTTGCCTAAGAAGAATCAGAGTTGTTGGTTTACTTTGTGATAGTCTTTAATTGTATGAAAAAATAATTGTTTCCAGAGTTCTGTTTTTTTCCACAACTCCACAGTTTACACAGTTCAAGCATTATATAATGCAAATGATGGATTGTATTCACAGCACCAGCATCCTTTATTTATCTTATCCCAGTTCAGTGAACAGGTCTGTTGCTTTTAATTATTGAACTCTACTCTAACATTATTCTGAGAAGGGTTTTTTCCTAATTTCCTCATGGGCATTTCTGTGGTAATGCTCTTTGGAGCATCTAAATGTTTCGCTTTCAAATTCCAGTATTACAAATGGGTAGCAAATGTAGAGAGAATGAGGAGAAGTTTTGGTAAATTTTCCTTGCCAGTTTTAAACAAGCAGTACCTTATTCTTCAGAACACTTAACATTATATAGCACTTCAAAAAAACAGTGCCTGCTGACTTCTCTTGACTTCAAAGTCCTTATTTGGACATCCAGAAAATGAGGCGCACTTGTGGAAACTGATTTAAAAGACTGTCACAGAGTTTCCATGTGATGCCTAGGCAAGATGCAGGATACAGTCCAACTTCGGAATCAATAACAGCTGCCTTCAACTAGAGTAAGGTTTTTTTCCTCTCCTTTAAACAATTTCCTGCCTCATTCACAACCACAAAGTTGCTGCAACAAATATTGCAGCAGTTCTACAACAGGCAGTACCCTTCACTCTCTGACTTGGATTATTTTCCAGTATCAGTCCAATTTTTACTGTAAAAGCAGGATTCCAACCCAAGGAATAGCACTCAATCACTTTAAAGACTGTACTACAATAATTGCACACTTATGAAAATGAAAATAGATATAGGGAGAGATAAATTAAAGCTGCAGAAGGAACTTCAATAACTTTTGAGTACCTGATCTGCCAAAATTTTTATGCTGTTCCTTTATCATGTACATGTGTGAATATACATTTGTAAATACTCAGAATTTAGGGGGAGAGGGGGTTTCAATCACATCATGACAAATCTTTGACCTTAAGCAAATGAAGCACCTGTTGTTTTTACAAAATTTTCAGACATATACATCCAATGACCAGCACTGAAGGAGGAAAAGACTGACATCTAGGAAATGAGTTTCAATCAGGTAGTGATAGTAACATAGATTTGAATTTGTACTTTCCACTTTTCTGAAAGTGTGTTCTACATGGTAGAGGTATTTCCATTTTTCCCCCCAAACCTGTTCTTCTATATCTGCTTATCTCTGTTCCTGTTTTTCACAAGTTTCCTATCTTTAAGCTTCTCATACTAATCCCAGTTTCAAATCTCTCGTTCAAACAGTCCTATATTACACTCTAGGTCTTCAGCATATCCTTCTGCCCTTACACTGACATTTTTCAATCCCATATCTTTTCAGCCCCTGCTTTTTTTCTTTCAACCTCCCGATTGATTATCGGTCTCTGTATGTCCTTCTCCCAGACCCTTATGTCAGCATCCATCCCCCTGTCATCCATCCTGTATGTCCCAGTCCATTCCTCCTACCCTGTCACTTCGCCTCAGCATTTAAGCCTGGTATTCTCCTTTTCCATGTGCCCCGGACAGCTTCAGGAAGAGCACTATAAAACCAAAACGAACAGATCTTCTGCTTCCAGCGCCTGCACTGCTGCTCAGACAAAACCGGAATTTGAATTGTGCAGGCTCACTGCAAAATGAATCTCTGAAGAATATAAGAGCATTCTCTAGCAGGACATTTTAAGCACACCAGTTTTTCAGAGGCTTGTTAGTCAGAAAGGTTGGAGTTGATATTCGGTGACAATCAAAAAGCTGTTTTCTCATTAAGTTTCAAGTATCATCTTCATAGTGTGAAGGTACTGGTTCTTTTCCATAAGGAATCACCAGAATTGCCTTTTTCAGGAATAGCTTAAACATTTTCCATGAAATATCTCCACAAGACTCAAACTGAAGCAGACACTTGCCATGGAAAATGTCAAGTGTCATCATTTGTTTAAATAACTTTTTCAACCCCCACAAGCATTGGTATTTAAATTAGCATTACATTTGTATTTATGTCAGTTTTTTAAAAAGTGTCAGGAAGCCTTGGTAATTTTAAAAATTTAATTCCAGTAATTTATAAACAGTGATATGTGGACATCTTTCTCAAATATTTTACCCACATGTATGTTTGCAAACGTGTGCAGACACACACTAGGTGTAGGGAGACAAATATGACATGGCATCTTCTATGTAATATATGCACTCCATATGTAGACGACAGACCTACATAAATCACATGCCCTGCAATTTAGCATGTGTAGTACACAGATTTGAAAACCTGCTGCACTGTTAGTCCACTGTCCCCTGGCTTACTCTTACGTTTTTGAGCAAACTGATGACTTGTTTCTAGTGTTCTCAGAAGTTTACTTTCTACTATGTAATTCTTTTAAATCCTTTTTAAATTTAAAAGAGTAAAAATATTTGCATTTGTATTTTAACTTTTAGTTGCCATACTATTTTACATAATGGAAATAGCCTTCAGCTTGCAGGTGTGTTCTTAGTAGTCTGGAGATAATATGATGTCCGTAAGGACTTAAACAGATTATCTGTATGTATTTGAATTTGATTTACATTATATTCTTTTTTGATCAACTTTTGTATTCCATCAGCACTTCATAAGTGAGGTGTATACAAGGTAACTGGAGCTTCAAATACCAGGTGCTGGTGCTTTTTCAAGGCTTATACATAACCAATTAAAGGTGTTTGTAAACAAAGTTCTGTTCTCCTATGAGATGAACACACATGTGTACTCAGGACTTTACATCAGTAATTTATGTCTTTCAAACTGCATGTTGTCAAAACCAGGAGAAACAAACATTAATTTATAAATTGTTTCTTCACGACATTTTCTGCAGCAACAAAAGCATAAAAGAGGTTGTGAAAGGACATTCTCTAGATTTTGCCTGTGCTTGGTACCTGCCTTTCACAGAAGTCTAATTACACTGGGATTATCAGGACCATTTAGCTCCTAACTGAACCCTACCAAAATAGTAAGTAATGGAAGTGTTAAATCAATATTTAGGAAAGGTATCACTATTACTGCTGCTGCCCATAGACCGTGAGCACTGCACAGTCTTTAAACATGCTCATTCTGTCAACTAGGGAATGAAGAAGCATGGAGAGACAAAGTGCTTTTTCTAGGCTTGGTATGCTGGGGATGAATTAAATCTATGCCTTCTGACGGATTCTTTAATTATAGAATTGTCTTTTCTCATTTACATGTAATCACCTACAATAGGTCTGTAAAGAGGACAAAAATGAGACTAACTTTAGAAAATCTACATAAGAAATAAAAAATGTTGATTTACAACATAGAGACATTACGCCATTTTCCATTTAAGATAAAATTTTAAAAGCTCATTCAAGAAATAGTGCGTCCTAACATTTGCCTTCCTCAGTTACAGAAGTTGCATGTTAAAGTACTATTTTACACAGCATGGAATGCAATAATATTAAACAAGTTTATAAAAGAAAGTAATAACGAGGCTTGACTACTATATATGGTACTAAGCACTAAAATAATTTTTATTTATAACTGGAGAGGGGAAAAAGAGAAAGAGAACATGAGAAATTAAAGAAGTTCAAAATTGCTACCCGAGTTGAGCTCTCTAAGAGTTAATCCAAATTTCAGTGTATACAAAAACCCATAAAATAAATTGATATCAAAGACAATTCAATGATATTTTCTATTTTTTAAAATAAAGACTTTTGTATTAACGCAAAATAAAATTAATACCTTATTTTTTGCATTCTGTTTTATTCCTTTAGTTTCCTTTTCTAGTGTTTGGATTTTATTCTTGTTGATTTGAAAATGACAGGATGAGTCAGTATGATTCTATCATTCACGGCAAATGCATTTCCAAGTTAACTATTTGGATTACTGAAGGCACAATCCCATCTGCATTTGATATTTAAAACAAATCTTGACTTTAAATGTATTGTGTTCTTAGAAGAATTTTAAATATAAAAACAGTATTGATACCTTTGAATGAACAACCAGCTGTAGTCATTCTCAGCTTTTCTTAACAAAAAACACTGTGTCTTCTCCAAAAGCTATAAAAACATGAATGTTTACTGTGGTAGATGTACAGTACCATTACACAGAACCACTATCAAGTTGAAATCACAGTTTAATGGGACTGCCACATTTTCTCCTTCAGCTGTGTACTCTAATATACCTACCCAAGAGGCACTTCTTAATTGAAAGAGAAGTCAAGAACGTGATCAGGAGAGAAAAAGTTACCTATAGGCTTCATGGTTAGGTCATGAAATTAAACCATGTCTAGAAGCAGATGAAGAATGTATTGGTATGTAATGAAATATGTCTTTCTCAGTAATGCAAAACTGAATACAGTTTCTTATCACATTATTCACTACCCATATCCAGATGTATAACACAATGTTGTTTCCTTAGCTTTTCCACCAAGTTTCATGAAGTCACAGATGGTTAAGGAAACATCAGGTCATTCTTTCCCCTTTTCATCTCTCTCCCTTTTCTCTACTTAAACCTCAATTAGTTGATGTTTGGGTAATGTAAAATTCACAGCTCTACTGGAGTCTGTATAAAGCTTAAAACAGAAACATGGATTTTACGGTCTACTACAATTTTGTCTGAACATCAGCTTTTATTGATCTCTCACTGTTCCACAGGTTCTGTTAGTCACCTCTCCCTCTAAACCGTCTCCAGAGATGCTACCCACAACAGTCCTTCAAACCATCTAAAACTGCTTAACTTTAGTACTACCCAGGGGAATTTTTTCCGAGTTGTAATTTACAAATTTCCATGTTTTTCCCAATTTATACTCACCTTTGTGTGTGCTTTTTACAGCAGATCTAAGGAAGGATTTTTGTGTTAAAAATCTCGTCAATTTTCTCCATTAACACAAGTAGATTTAGTAAAGATGTCTTCACTTTACTTTTTTGCCTTTCTTAAGCTGACGTCTGCCTGTGTCTCATTGCCTTATTTTAAATGTTCAGTTCTAACAATCCAAAAGACAAAACAGTTGCACAGGTTCACAAGGTAGATAAATGCTTGAGTGACAGACATAGCTCAGAATTGCAATATAATCTCTGCAGTAGTTGACACCTTTACTTTAAAACGGATGATAATAGGAAAGTTAAGGGGGGAAAAAATGAGTTTAAATCTTACCTATAATTGATATTGGTTTTCTGGCAAACCGTATTCTTCCCTTGAAGCCAACATACTTACTCCTGCAGCCTGCAGACCACAATCGGACCACATATTCAGCACCAAAAAACACAACCAGAACTATTTCCTATCAGAATTTAAAAGACAAAATATGTTGGTTTTTTTCATTAAAAGGCAGACTACAGTTTGCACATCTAATTTATTCCTAAAACTAATACAAATCAGCTAGTTGAGAGGAAAGATGCAATTGAAAGTATTGTGCCTAATCTCTTCACTTTTTATATGCATAAGCCAACGAGTAAGTAAAAGGGGGACATAATCTGTTCCTGAAGGTTATTTATATAAATGAAAGGATGGTTTAAGCTCCATTCCTTCAGTGTATCATAGGGAAAACAATATTCTTCTGTTTATTTCCAAAACTTAATTTTTCTTAAAAAATCAGTAATCGAGGGAGGCTACCAGCATATAATTCCTAAAACTAATAAGTATACAAAACACTTATTGATCACAAAACAAAATTTATAAATCTAAAACCAGAAACTGTAATGTCAACTTTTGCATATTCAAAACAGAATCATAGAATATCACGAGTTGGAAGGGACCCATAAGGATCATGTCCACCTCTCTGCTCCTTGCAGGACTACCTAAAACGAAATCATATGAGTAAGAGCATTACTTCCAGATGTTCCTTGAACTCTGACAGGCTTGGTGCTGTGACAACTTCCCTGGGGAGCCTGTTCCAGTGACCCACCACCCTCTCAAGGAAGAAGCTTTTCCTAATGTCCAATCTGAACTTCCCCTGATGCAGTTTCATTCAATTTCCTCGTGTCCCATCGCTGGTCACCAGAGAGAAGAGTTCAGCACCTCCCACACCACTGCCTCCCTTGAGGAAGCTGTAGACTCCGATGAGGTCACCCCTCAGCCTTCTCTTCTCCAAGCTGGAGCAGCAAGTGTCGAACAAGTTCAAGTACAACTGGGAGTTTATATCACCCCTCCAGTCATGGTCTTCCAACTCAGGGCTCTGGGGTTCCCAGGGCCCATCATTGGTGTTGAAGACAGAGTTGAAGGCATTAAACATCTCCATTTTGTCTATGTCCCTATTTGTGAGGTGACTCACCCAGAGGCTCTCAACCCTGTCATCACCAACTGTAAGTGCCATACAGCCCAACCCCTCCCTTACATACAGCATTAACCCTCACCTCACCTGCCCTGCCTATCCCTCCTAAGAGCCTAAAACTGTCCATCATGGTATCCCAGTCACAGGACTCATCACACCAGGTTTTGCTTACGCCAATGATGTCACAGCTCTGGGACTGGGCCAAAGCTTCTAGGTGCTCTTGTTTATTCCTCATGCTGCATGCATTAGTATGGAAACATTTCAAATATGCTCCAGTTTATTCAGCACACTGCGAAGCAGAATGAAGGATCTCACTAGCACACCACCCCTCAAACACTGGTGTGCCGCCCCCAGGCTTATCTCCAGTGAGTCTGGTTTTATCCTTTTCCCCCTTCAAATCTAGTTTATAGCTCTAACTCCTGCACAAAGATCCTTTTCCCCCTTTGAGACAGGTGTACGCCATCTGTCACCAGCTCGCCTGGTGTTGTTTAGACCAAACTATGACCAAAACCCCAAAATTCTGCCAGTGACACCAGTCTTGGAGTAAGGTATTGATCTGCTGGGTCTTCCCATTTCTTCTCTCATTATTCCCTCCAACTGGAAGGATGGAGGAGAACATTACTTGTGCTCCTGACCTCTTGACCAGTTGTTCTGAGGCCCCGAAATCTCTCTTGATTGCCCTCAGACTTCTTATTGCAACTTCACTGATTCCTATGTGAAAAATCAGTAATAGATAATAATCTAAGGGCTGTACAAGGGTAGGAAGTTTTCTTGTCACATCTTTAACCTGGGCCCCAAGGAGGCAGCAGAATTCCCTAAGACAGGATCCAGTCTGAGTATCAGGCCTTCTGTTCCCCTCAGAAGAGGGTCTCATATGACAATGGTCCATCTTTTTTTCTTTATGGAAGCCGTTTTGACGCGGGGTGTACACCGACTTAGCCTCGGCAACACCTCCAACCTCCATCGTCCTCGTCTTTGTTCAGTTTCACTTGCAGAGCCTCGTACCTACTATGCAAGGGCACACAGGAAGGTGGGGTAGTCACAGAGGAGACATGCCTACTGCACTGGGCAGGAATTTGTCACTATTGACCCCTTAGGTCACTGCATTCAGACAGGTGGAGAGAGGAGAGGGTATCCTTCGTGTCATGTGTCCTGTCTATCTGACAGGCCTTTCCCAGGGATGGTTGTGTGTGGTTCCCCTAATCCATCTCTCTCTCAGACTCCCCGATACTCCTCAACCTACTCACTTCCTCCCAGAGCTCTGCCACTAAGTTGAGGAGTTCCTCTACCTGGGTGTAACTCCCACAGGTGTGCTCGGTGCTGCTGCCTGGTACTGGCGTAAGAGCAGGGCATGCCCTGAAGTCTGACACATGGGTGGCAGTGTGTTCCTACCCAAGCTCTGTCTGGGAAGCTGTGTCAGTCGCGGTGGGTTCAGAATTTAGAGAAGACAGAGCCTTCTGCCAGCTGGATACCATTACTCCCTGGTTGAGCCAGCAGAGCTAAACTGCCCTTCTGTGTGAACTGCTGTACCGCTGGGTCTTATCAGCCACTGTTGCACGAGCTGTGGGTTCCTGGCAGGACTTTCCACTCCCCAGAGGTTTCCCAGTTCAGGACCCACTCCCATAAACCACGCTAGGATGCTCCACTGCTCAACAAATGAGGCAGTGTATATACAGCATACGAAATAAATGAGTGATCTATTTTTTAATATTGCATCCCCCTACAGCACTACATCGTCAAGCACCAGTCCATAACCAAGGATCAATATACTTTGAGATATTTCTAAAGAAAGCAGATTAGGAAAGGTCACAGCACAGACAGATTTGTTGAGATCTCTATTCCTTCCTTCCTGGTTTTCCTCCACCGTTGCAATATGCTAGTACAACCAAAACACATCTTCTAGGCTTTGTTCCAACACAAACTGTATCCAGTAACTCAGAGTCACCAGACACCTACTATATAAATTACAGCTTTGGAAAATATTTGTATTTTAACTTAAGCATCTTTGCAATCTGCACCTGGGGAATTCTAAAGCACCCAAAGAGTGAACACACTTAAATCACAATTTTCACTGAATAACAATAACAACATGTCTTTAAAGCTGACGTTCTGGATGGTTGAAAAGAGACCAAAGTATTTCAAAGCTGAAAAACAGATAAGAAAAACTCTACACTAATATGCAAAACTCCAAGTCAATTTTGATTTTAAACAAAGTTAGGTTAACATTTCTGTATTCCCTTCTACCTCCTTGGTTTGCCTGGAATGAGAACCAATAAAATACGCACAGCCTTCCTCTGTTTTCATCCACTTTCAGCCTGACTAAAACCAAGGTTTAGTAGAAAGATAAGAAAGTTTACAGCACAGTTTCGAGGCAGAAGCACAAGAAAATACATAGCAAATTAGCCCCAGAAGTTTGAGTTTTTAAATTATTGTATTATCTAGAGCTTCTACAAGTAATACTTCTAAGTTTGTGCTCTGGCTGAAATCTAAATGCAAACATTTATTCAAGCATAATAGTCAAAGCAAAGCACAATTCAAGAACAATCTTCAAAGGAAAACAATTCTTGCATTTCAAGAATCTTGCAAAATGCTCTCTCACTTATTAAATTGTCTACATCTTTAGCAGGTTCCTGGTGTCATCACTCAGTAGCATATGTTTTCAAGTCTCTTATTAATGACCTCTTATTTCCACCAATGGAAGCAGAACACTGTCTACACGGACTAAATAGACCTACTGGAGAAATGGCACTGGAGCCTTGCAGGACACTGAAGTCATGAGCACTTCTTTCCGTAATTAAGCATAAAGGTAGTACCAAAGCTTGAACTGAAAGAGCATTTCTGAAGCAAACAGCTCCATGTCCATATCTGCAGACTAGAATGGCTGACCTCCACCAAGCTCCACCTCAGAAATACATGTGTTCACAGTCTTAGAGGAAGAAAAAATAATTAGAAAGCGTTGCTTACGTGATTTTGTTGACAATGTTGGCAACTTACCCTTTGACAGGGAAGATACCCATAGCAATTCAAGTGAAAGCAAATGTGCCATCCAACTGCACCAAAAGCATGCTTCTGCCACACACCAGCAGTTTATTCAATGTCAGTCCTAAGAGACAACAGTGATGGCACTGGAAGAATCATTTCTCCAGAAACTGTGTATTAGAATCACTGGGTCAGTTAGGTAACTGTGTAGAAAGGAGACAAGCAGGTAAGTGCTGAGGAAGCAAAAATTCTTAGATTTAGGTTATTCCTTGATGAACCTCTGAAAGTACTTTTAAAAGCTGAAATGAAAACTATATCTGGCCTGAGGTTATTTTATTCTCAAGGCAAGTTTCAGAACCTATGATTTTATTTCAGCTACCAACAAGAACCCATCTTGGTAATGTCTGGGAAACCCTGATGAAGTCAATAAGGTTGCACAGTCTAAGGAAAGGAAAAATAAATTGTTCACAAGAAAGAGGAAGAAAGAGGAACCTGTGTCTTAAATACATTTGAAATTAATTACTGATCTCCGTTCATTTTGTCCTGGACGGGTGTCCACACTACCAAGACCACAGCAAATAACAAATTTTTTGGCAGCCTCAGACAGGCCAAAGACCAAAAGAGGATGGAAACTGGACAAACATCACAGCTCTATAGGTCGTAACTCCAAAAAAAAAAAAAAAAGGAAAACAGAAGGAAGATTATGAAACTTACTGTTGTTGTGTATACTTCTAATGAAAGATAGAACACATCCACCTCCAGGGCTGTCAAGGCTAATCAAGCTTCACCTCACTAAATTCACCTTTAAAAAAAAGCCCTAATCTGCCTCCTTTTCCTCCTATACACATAAACACTTTTCAGAATCTTAAACTTATTGCTTCACATTTACCTTCTGCTAAAGAAAAAAATCCCCAGAAATTTTTAAATACTTTTTCTCACTGAAATCAGAACAAAAGATGGTAAGGAGTTGTTGGGGACAAAATATGAACCAGAAAAAAAATGTAAAAAAAAAAAATCTGTAAATTAAATAGTATGCCAAATATGCTCCTGATTGGCATCCATCCATATATCAGTTGGAGATCTTTGTCCAGATTTCTGAAATTTTCCAGAACCCTTCCTTTCAAAATGGTATTATATTTACAAGGATTCTGCAAAACTTTTTTTATCTAGGCTCCCAGCAGTATTTTTCCCCTTCTCCTGCAAGTGGCGAAGAAAGAAATACATGACACAGGATTCTCAGCGGATTTCATAAACTTGGGAAACCATTTGATATCAATAGAAAGCCAGGGATGAACTCCTCTAATTAAATCAAAACCAAAAATAATGAGTAGAAACAAACCTCAAAAAAAAAATAAGAGACACATCAGGCTTGATCAAAATAGAACTAACAAATACCCTTGGCTACTCAGCTTTGTGCGACAGCCTTCCATTTTTCTCAGCAACCCTTCTGTGAACTCCTGTGAGGAAAGACAGGGAAGGCAATGCTGCACGTCCTTTGAAGAGAACAGCTGCCATAAACTGTCAGGACATTCACCATCACCCACTGAAGGATGATGAGACAGGGGCAAAAAACACAGAGCATCAGCCTTTGTCTGGGGCACCGAACCTGCTCCAGAGACACAGGCAGAGGCACACCGTCCTGACTAATGCACCAGGGAGAGCGTCTTTAGGCAGCACTGCAATTCAAATTATCTTTCAGGAAGCAGAGCACAGAGTTAAGGAAATAACAATACGGACCAGATTCTTCACACTCATACGTATGCTATTGTCTTCCGGTTTTGTTAGCTCTAACAGATACTCTTGGCAATTCAAATGGCCACAGTAATACTAGGGAAAGCATTTAACACGCAGTAACTGCCTATCCACTCTGAAGAACTGACATAGAACATAATTACAGATTTTAAACTGCGCTTGTACTGTTTATAACTCTGCTAAAGTCAGTAGCAGTGCTCCATTATTCTGTGATTGTCCCTGTTGACTGTGAAAAAAAACCCCAAAACACACCTATAATATTCTTTGCCCAGTCAGATGGAAGCCTTTAAACTCACTACATCTTTGTATTTTTTTTCTTAAGTCTAGCCACTGCACAAATCTTTTTTTCCCCCCTCATGAAATGCATAATAAAATAATACATAATGTTTATGCTATTCTTAGCATAACCACATTTTATTAATCATATAAAAATGTGAGATAAAATAAGCTTAAAGTGAATAACTTCCATCCATATCTAATTCAATCAGTCAAATAAGAAAATCTTGTGAAAAAGCCATCGACTTTTACCCGAGAATGTCATTGATGACCAAACAGAAAAATGCTCACATTAACATTGAAAATCAACATTTTATATAGGAGCGTGTGTAAATGAAATATATAGCCTGGAATTTACAATATGTTCCAGTACGGTTATGGATTGCTGCACAGTGGAAGCAGGAGAAGGGAAGGAGTTCGGCTGGAGTGATTAAAGTGCACACATGAAAAAGACAAGTATTTTCTCAGCTGCAGCTGTGTTTTAGGTGGAGAGCACACACAAGGCTCTCTTCACTTTTTTTATTGGAATATTTAGGTGCTTGGGTAAAAGGAGGAAGTGGGATGGTTAAATGAATAGCGTGTGCTCACGAAGATTCAGTCAAGGAAGGGCAGCTCAAAACAATGAAGCCTCAGAAGCAAGCATAAAGGTTTAACAGACCAAATGTTTGCACACGTGTATTTATGTCCAAAATTTAATCTGATAACCCGTCTTCAAGGTTTTCCAGTCCTTAGAGTTGAAAATGTCAATTTAGTGAGCTGTTTAGCTTAATAGTTACTCAAATGCTATGAAAACCTACTGACACTGAAAATACTTTTTCCTACCATCATGCTCACTCTTATAAAGATAACAAACATCGTATGTGAAAATATATTATCTAATATCTGGAAGAAAATATGCCAAATGCTGCTAAGTGTCCTATAGTGTCATTAGCTTATTCAGACTTACATCTCTTAGATTAAACCAACGCACCTAATGTTTAAAAATCTGTTCTTTGGATGAAAACAGATTTGTTTAATGTTTCTTTAAAAAAAATGTTTCCATGCACGTCTGATAAATACGCTGAATTTGCTGACTTTGTACTAGGAGTATCTTTTACCTTTCAGTTTATTGACATTTGCTATTTCCTGTACAGAATGAAGTTGTACGCTAAGGGAAGCACATGGTGCTCCAGTCACATTACCTATGACAATACCATTCAAGTGAGTTGGGCAAGTCAGAGAGGAAGACTTCCTTTTAAATTCTATTTAGGCAGGCAACAATTTTTCTGCAAAGAAAACTAACTACCATGTCAATTATTTTTGAGCAGGATTTTTTTCTAGAATTGCTTAATTCAGAAAGATACCACTAAGGTAAACCCAATGAATAGTGAATCAAGAAGATTAAAGAAGTTACTGCCTGAAGTTCTTAATTTCTCTATAGATCCACCAATACCTTACAGGAGCCTTCCAGTTCCACAGCAGCAAGTCTTGAAGCATGACCTGAAGGACCACCTCTGGCAGGAGGGGAAGAGTTTGTCTTTGCTCCTGGAGTGGAATCTGTCCAATAGGAATATCTACTTTGGAATTGTAAATAATATCCATGGTTTTTAACCTTCAGATTTGGGGGGGGGGGTCTCAAAATTTCAAGTGGAGGAATTGGAAAAGTCCTGCATGTACCTCTCCATCTTCCTCTTGCTCCCAAGTAAGAAATGTTTCTCTAGTCTCTTAGGCCACATTCTGAAGCCACTTTGCACAAAAAACTCTATAGACTTAGAGTAGGAAGTGAGTAAAATTTGACTAGGGGCATTATGAGCTGTCCCTTTGTTAATTAATCTCAGCCATATTTACTGCACAATGATTTCTATTTTTTATAGTTGAAAAGCACACAGCAATCATCCAACACAACATGTTTTGTACTGCATTAGAGCAAGCCACAAGGTAATATAAACCACAAGAATAACCGTATCATAATTCACATCAAGAAGCTTGATAGTCACATTTGATTCCAGAAAGACCATGGCAACTCAGCAAGATCATTCAGCAGACAACTTAAGCTTATGGAATGTGTTGAAAGACTTGTGGACACATTTTTTTTCCCTAATATGTTTACTTTATGAAATAATATTCCATATCTATTTTAATGTTTCATGTTGTAATAATATAATATTCCTGATCTATTTTTTCACTTTCATACAGACCAATGAGAAGTTCAGAAAGAAATTGGGATTCTCTTTCTTGTTCTCTTTCTCACAGGTTTACAAGGAATAAAATAACAGATCAAAAGCTTTTGAGTCATGTGGTTATTTTAATTCAGATGTATGTTACACTAACATAGTCTGACTCTTCTGTAGTATAAAAGAAATAGCGTATTTTTCTACTGAAGTAGTTTACCTGTCAGTTCCTTTAAGGGATTGGACACCTCACAAACCCCTGATGTTACACAGGCAATATACGCTACACAAATATCACAAAATGCCATTAAATATTATGGGACCTTCTCTGCATGCTATTATCTGTAAGAAATCCATTATCATCTGTAAGAAATTATCTGGTGAGGCCAGCAGGAGGAATACCTGTGAACTTCATGTATTAGATTATCAACATATCACTTTACTAAACAGAGCTGAAGAAAGCCCCAAGTGCTAATGCTGTGTGGCAAAGAACAGATTCAGAGTTATAAATTGGCACAAAAGCAGGAAATAGATAAAAATTCCACCACTTTTACTTTCTAATTGCTTTGATGGGCTTGAGAAAATGCCCTCAAACATGTTAGAAATACATATACTTCAGCATAAATCATAGAGAAGACTAAATTAAACTTATATACCATGCAGCCTTATTTCTACTCCGCTAGCAGGTTAAAGATGACACATTATAAAGGTGACCACACGACTTAAATAGGAGAAGGAACAAAAGCAGAAACAAAATAAAGGAATGGGAGAGCTTCTCCACTGTAGACAGGAAGAGTACACCCTCTTATAAAAGCACACACTTTGAAAATGGTGTGATCAACTTACTACTTTCAAAAAAGAAAAGCCATCCCGAGGTCCAGTTCAGAAACAGAGCAGTTAAATACACACATGCCTTAGCTGGCTTGAGTAAACCAGCTATCACTTAGTACACTGAAGGATGGGTATTCTGAGATGCTTAGCCTATATATAGAGCAGGAGGATGTGTTCATGGCATACGATGCAGAAGAAATCATTACATAAAGCCAAAATCAAGTGGTGACTTTAGCAAAGATAGAGAACAATGTGACCCAGCTGAGATTGTCCCCTTAAGCCCTGACTCCTAAATACAGCCACAGCCTGAGCCTCTCACCTGAAAAGCTTAAGCAGCAGCTGATGTGGGAGCTCCTAATCTTACATTTCAGGCCTTTCTCCAACAGGGTTTGCAGAGTCATGTTCATAAAAGCTACAGGCTAAATGTAGTCACTACATGAGGATTGCTAGCAACCAAGAAATGTGAGAGGGCAGTGAAGGTCTACAATAAAGGCAAGAAGTAAGAACCCTGAAAACAAAGACTTTGAGGGTATTGTGTCCCCCCTAGTACCGTACCACTATGAACTACAGGTGTTAAACTGCAAGATATGCTGTTGCTTTTTCCAGCAAAGAACCACCTCAGAGGAAAGTGGATGTGTCAAGTCTGTCTCCCAAAGGAAGACGTACCAGAAGAGCTGAGTTCATCTAGAAAACCCACTGGAATCCAGGATCCAGTGCTGCTGGAACAGCAGAGGTGATCCCAGATGAAACACCAAGACTATCCACATTGCTTGTGGTCCATGGCGAAAGCAAAAGAAAAGACTAAGAAACACATTACATATTTTAGTAGATAATAGTTTTGTAAGAAATTTGTGGGGCTTTGGGGGTTTTTTTTTGTTTGGTTTGGTTTGTTGTTGTTGTTTTTTGTTTTGTTTTGTTTTTACATGGAAAATAGACCACTATGAGGGATACAGCACTGAAATAACTAAGCTTTTGGTCCAAAATTGGTATATCAATTCCTACACGGTTTTGTCATTAACACTTAGCCTGAAAATGTTGCAATGATTTCACACTTGGATTATGTGTTCTGAATTGGAAAGTGCATTAAGATAAACAATATTACCTATCCTTCCTTCATTCCAATTGCAACGATCACAACATTAAAAACATCATAGCATACAAATAGACTTTCAATTAACAATGTTGAATCAATATGATTTAGAGCAAAACCATTCTATGTTCTCAAAGTCAAGAACGCTCTTGGTATTCTTAAATTTAAAAAGTAATTAACATCAAGATACTAAACTAGAGAATTTCCCTTTCACCTACGACACTATCATTATATAAATTGATTATTTATTGTGTTCTGTTACTCATAATGTGCAAAAACATAATGTGTATGAAAAATATATTTTTTCTTGTTTTTAGAACAGCACAATTAGTGAAGTTACTCCCATGAAACTCTTTTTGCAAGGTCTTTACAATAAAAATAAAAATCTGACTTTTGTAAACTACTATGGTGACCTCTCCTGGCAGAAAAATATATGACCTCTAACCATGAAAACAATCAGATTAATCCTCAAATGAGGAAATTCACCTAGCCCACTTCATAGTTTAATTTTAATACCATAACTGTAAAGATCTAGATCCATTTACAAACCAAAACTGACAGACAAACTACTAGATCATCAAGAAAACATTAGTCACCTGCTGTATAGGCAAAAGCCTATACATAAGGCTTTGGCAACTTTTAAAAAATAATTTTTCAATAGAATCATCTTAGAGTAAGATAAAATCAAAACTGAATATATTAGGGAATTAAAATCTGTGACAAAGTGGAAGGATAGAATGCTACCTAAAAGTGGCACAGTGAAAGAAGCCTGAAAAAACAGATGGGCATAAGCTTATGCAGGGTTTGCTGAAAACATAGTATTTTTTCCTTTTCTGGCATAAACTTTTTAAATAAAAACAATAATTTCTATGGGAACTTAAAAATACTCCTAAGCACTTTTTTAAATTTTTAGTCTCAGACTTAGCTGCTGTGATATTGGAATCAGACAACTTCAAGGTTTTCCTGTGGTCATGCAAAAAGTGTGCTAATACATTTGCAACTCTTAGAGAATAGCTCAAGAGATTCTTTGCTTTGAACAACCACACAACAATGGCAACTAGTGAAAATATATAAATTTGTTGTATAATATGTACGCACACCTGCAAAAAAGCTTTATACATCAGGAAGCAGACATATCCGTACAGGTCCGATAACCTCCCAGAGAAGAAAGTGGCTGAAGAAGAAGCGTAATATTAAACACTACAGTAAATAACATTTTAGAGGATTATTCTTAGAACAAGGAGTATAGGAAGACCTACATACAAGCTACAAATATTAAAAGTCAAAAAGAGCAGTTAAGCAAGCTGAATTTTTGTAACGAAAGACATCACAAGCAATCAGCACTGATTTGATTGATCTGTTGAACTCACAGGGGAAATCTCAACAAGTGAAAGTAAAAAGAAGTAAAATGGTGAGAACTCTGGGAAATATGGTCAATGGGTAGAGTTGACCCACGACAGGACTCCAAGGTAATGATAAAAGTGCATATATTTATTTTAAGAACAAGTAGGTTAAAATCAACTCCATATTTAAAGACTTTTTCTTACTGTATTTATTACCAAACCATCTATAATTAGATCAGCAAAGGACTGAAGTGTGAGATTATTTCAAGCAGATAGGCTTTCCAACTACGAAGAAATTATACTATGCCTGTTCTCTTAATTTCTTAGAATGTGCATTTTGAAAGAATTTGACGTTTAAAAAAAAGAGTAAAAAGCGACAGGTAAGGATGATGGAACAAGAAGACAGCTGTCAGGTTTTGCCTTCTTCAAGATGAACACATGGCAAGAGGTTCCTGTCAGAAAAGTGCACGGGGACACAGCTCTTCAGAACAGGCAGGAATCACAAACTCATTCTGCACTCACATGGTCTGTAAGGAGCGCTTGTGAAAGCCATTGGGAAGGTAGCAGACAAACACAAGTAACAATTAGGAGTCAATTCTGTCAAAGACAGAATCCCATAATCACTGGTCTTGATTTGTATCTGGAAGAAGCCATTAAAAAGGCAAGTGAACCCTGACAGATTTCTCCCTGAGTGCCGAAGGTGTCTGGAGAGTAATTAAAGGGGGGGGGGGGGGAACAGACAGATATTTAACAGGTTTTTTTCGTCCCTGTTTTTCTTAAAAGTGTCAATCCATTTTTTAAAATTAATTTTAAACCAGCTCCAGGTAGGAACAGGCTTTATCATGTGGTTCACAAAAAGGCAATGAAGCCACATTCCCTTCCCTACCCTGAAATTGTGACAGTCAGAACATGCGATACACCCTGGTTACGCACCTTCTGGTAGGCAGGCGTGGCATGATGGTTTGTGAGGCTGTATCTCAAGTTAAAAACACCATCCTGGGCAGGATTATTTCAGAAACTTGTTTTTAGTATACAATGGAATAAGTTCTCTCTTTTCAGCAGTCCCAGTTACAGAACTGCCTATAGTCACTTCTCGCACTGCTCCTTTGGATCAGTACGCTGCTAAGTTTTGCCAATTTGTTCTGGTGATCAAAACAGAGGATTTCTTAAGAGAGGGACTGCTCCAATGTCTAGGGCATGAGATACTGGAAGAAATGCACAGGGACATCAGACAGGTGACCTAAAAGAGGTATGACAGAATTATTCCGTGAGTCAGGTATTAAGCACTTACTGCACCAAATCATGATCTGACAATAGGCCACTAAAGGTGACATCATAGTGGAAGTTTGTCACAGACCACATGATGAGGACAAGAAGGCAAAGCCTTTAAATAACTCAAGAACCTTTCTAGATTGTGCCCTAGTTCTTATAGAGGATTTAAATTCAGCTAGCACCTATTTGAAGAGCAACATAGTGACGTGAGCAATCTGAGACATCTCTGGAGTGTTTGAGGAGAAACTTTTAGATACAGGTATTGAGTGGGCTACTGGAAATGAAACACAGCTGGTTTCAGATATACAAGGAAAAAATAGTTGGGGACAGAATAATAGGTGACAAAGCCTTGGATGGAGCATTCAAGAACTAATGTAATTCAGGATCCTGAAGAGAGTGCAGACCCTACACCCCAGGAGACCAAACTTTCAGTTATTCAGGGAACTGATAGGTGGGACTCCACGGGAGGCAGCTCTGAAGGTTCAACAAGCTCGGGATAGCTAGCAGGTCTTTAAAGACAACCTCGTCCAAATGCAAGGAAGTGATGAAAGCTAACAACAGGAGAGCAAGGGAAGTGATTATCTCAGTTTACTTAGCATTCATCGGACTGCATCTAGAATACTGCACCTGCTTTCTTCTGACCACTACAAGAAAGACTTTGATAAACTGGAGCAAGCTCAAGCATAGGACCATCAAGGCGAGAAGCTGAGGGAACTGGACCTGTTCACCCCGGAGAAATGAATGCATGTGGGACCTCTGAGCTGCCTCTCAATACATACAAGGTGTATATTGAGAAGATGGTGTGAGAGAACTGTGGGATATTTGTCCCAAAGATTGCTTGTGGTACTGTGCACAAAGAAGATGCAACAGCAGTGGTGCAAAGAGTCACGCCTCCCGGGGGGGGGAGGTGCACAAGCCCTACAACTGCCACCACATGTGGGACATGCTCAGTGAGTGAGGGAGCATGGTGTAAGCGCATGTAGCCCATGGGGGCACCATGGGAGGAGGGCAACATGTGTGGAACGTGTTGGACTTGCCATTGCCATGGAGACCCTTTGCCCAATGGACTTGCTCCAGCACTGCCTATAAAAAGCCCGCAGGAAAGTGTGAGAATGGGGGTGTTGTGTGGGTGCACATGAGTGGAGGTGAGAGTGAATGTGTGAGTACGTGTGTCCACCGTCCAAGGCCTGTGGCTCATTTAAATGCCGTGGAACTTGGGTGCTAACTGTTTCTTGCATCTCTATCTCAACTTATTGCTTATTTTAAACTTTTTATTCCACTCTTTCCTATCACTTTTACGTTTTATTGTTGTTAATAAAGTTGTTTTGGATGTACGGCATCTGACCTCATTTGGTTTTAATCTCACTCTTGGGATTGTATCAAAACATCCCTGACTTCGGATCAGGACAGATGGAGCCAGGTTCTTAACAACAGTGCATGGCAGGAAGATGAAAGAAAACAGACCATGGCAGAAGGACAAAAGATAACAAACCAAAGTTGAAACAAGGCAGGTTCATATTGGTTATAAGGAAAATCTTCACCATGAGGGATGGTCAGGCATTGGAACAGGCTTCCCTGAAAGGCTATGCAGTCTCCATCGCGTGAGCTTTTCAAGACCTGATAATGTCCTAAGCAACCTGGTCTGATCTCATCACTGACTCTGCTTTGAGCAGGAGGTTGGAAAGACCATCTGAGGTTCCTTCCAACTCAAATTATTTTGTGACTATATGAAAAGAAGAAACCGCCAAGGCACATGGTTTCAGAGTTCTGTGAGATCCAGTATTTTCATGCTATCACAAACAGAGATTATGCAATCCCATTATGCAATCTGTAACTAGAGCGGCTAAAATTACTTTGGAAAACCCTATTTGCCCTTCCTGCCTGAAAAATCCCAATGTCTGCAGGAGCTGAAGAGAGGGGCAGCCAATGCAAGTTTAGAAGGCAGATGGTAATGTAGGTATTGGCTTCACTTCATTTACAACTGTGGCCTGTTCCATTGTGCTTGTTTCCACAGACGTGATTGTACAAGAAATTTCTTACGCAGTAGATCCTAAATACTGATGGATAGACAAGTGAAAAAGCTCCCAACAGTAGAGATCCAGGACCAAGAAAAGCAGGGGGAAACCAGAGATTCTTTATCATACCATACTACATGTAGTAATCTGAATAAAAAACAATATTTGGCACATCATCTCGCCCTATGTAAGAAAATACAAAAACGCTTAAGTGTCTACAAGCATCAAATGTTATCCTTCTTGTCAGACCTTCCCAACTTTCAACATTACAATTTTGAAGTTGATCATTCTCAACTGTTAATTTACCTCAATATAATAAAAAGCAGTTTTCCCACAAGCAGGAAAATACCACAGGCATCACATACCAGTATTTATTTGCTACTGATGCACTAACAGGGCTATACCAAGACTTACAGGTTCCTGCAATCAGGAGAGAAAGAAATCAATTCCATTTTGAACTTGACCCAATATATGCTTTGGTCTAGTTTTGTTTCTCACTATGCTGGCAGTCTCCACTGTTCTCAAACACTTTCAAGATTGCAGAGCGGCATGGAAAGTAGACTACATACGCACGTGTTTTCATACTTTTGTGAGAGAAACTCTCTGCTTCCATGAACAGTCAACTATGGTATGAAGTAAATCAGAGTAATGATCCACTACAGAGTAAAGAGAGGAATGACGTCCAGGCTTGTGTGGGGTCAGTAGTCTCCTGGGTAAAATGGGAGATGCAGTTTGAAATTCCTTTCAGGTAAAGGTGGGGAGGTAAGTTTAGCTACTAGAAAAAAAAAAAAAAAAAAAAAAAAAAAAAAAAAAAAAAAAAAAATCATTTAATTAGCTCTAAAAGCAATCTTTCAAGAGTTGTAATTGAAGTGAATTTATTTCAAAACAAACTCTAAGC
>WKFP01014712.1:7733-18547 GCA_011057875.1 Pterocles orientalis | reverse complement strand
AGACTGAAGATGGCAAAAGGAGCATTTTAAGGTAGGTATAAAAACATACAAAACCCAAAATGGTACTGTTGCAGGCAGTGATCTTACCGTATAAAATTTCCCTTTCACTTAACACAGGTGGGTGGACACAACCTCAGTGTGAAGAAGCTGGGACTGCTCTCCCCTCTCACTGGGTATGTGTTTCCTGGAAGGGGAGGCAGGAAAGGGCTGAAGCTGAGATCCTTGAAGTGCCACTCAGGACCCATGGTTTACACAGCAGCCCCAGAGACATGTTTTAGCCATTGCTGGTGATGCCACTGCCATAGCAGTGGAGCTGTTTATACTCTCAGTGCACACCACAGGCTGCTGGAAAAAAGCCATGAGGTTGAGATGGGTGAGCACCTGGTATCTGTGTTATGACAAAAGTGCTGGAGACATGTAGTGGAAGCAAAGGTCAAGTCCTCCCTGCCTCCCAAGTAAATCCATTCCCATAGAAACAATAAATTCTTTTCCACCTTTTTCTCTGATAGAGTGGAACAGCATTTCCTTCTCCCTCTGATATCTTTAAATCAGAAGTCAGGGTATACTGCCTTCATATTTTTCTAAAGTTACTACCTCTGTCATTGAGCCATGCACCAGAATGCAGGTTAGTTTTGAAAAGTCTAACCTTAAAGATAAATGGCTAAATTGAATGCCGACTGATCTGCAGAATAAACAAGTTACAGCTCTGTTGCCTCTTAGACAATCAGGAAACCTCCTTGTGGATTGCTCCTAACAGCCTCTGGCATGCTAAACATAGCTCTAACCAATGACCTTTTTAAATATACTGGAGAAAAAAAGAAACTGGGTGAGTGCCAAATCCCCTATAAAGAGCAAGGCAATAGTTGAATATGTGGTACCACATACAAACCTTTAGCAAGACTCACCACTAAATGCCACTGGTTTGTCTTTAAGTCTCACTTCATGTTTTGGTTCGAGAAACAAGTAATTCCTCAAAATGCAATGGCAAAGTCTACTAGTGTTGTCAACAAGTGACTACCAGGTCCTGGGCCTCCCTAAATATTTCTGATTAGATTTCTGAGATACTTACAGGAAGGGTAAGTGGATGGGTGTGCATTTAATATTGTTGGCCTGGGGTGAAGGTATTTAAAGCTTGTCATGTGGCAATTATTTCCCTTTCCCCACCAGCTATCAGTTTGGCTTTCTCTTGTTCCCTGTTATCCATACCGTCTCCTGGAACGGGCAGTTCTCTGTGCTGCAAGTGGGTGAAAACAGGTTGTGATTGTTTACTGGCTTTCAAGTAGTTATTTACATCAACAGCGAACAGTCTCACTTGTTGGCAGATGTTCAGTTCCTAAAAGGAAGGAGCTGATAAGGAGGAGAAATAAATAATGAGCAGCTACTAGAGCTAGTCTACCCTTTCCTATCCTGAAAGAACTGAGGTGCTGCTTTCTGGTATTTTGTAGTCCTTTTGGAGTCTTTCTGTGATTCCCAAGGATGTCAAGCCATAGTTTGACCAATTTCTTCAGCAAATACTGTTCTCCTTTCCTACCATACAGCTGCTAAAAATAGAGAAGTATTTCCTCTCAAAACAACTGGCTTTCCTTTTCTTCATTTTTTTACTTTTCTAAAGACAGTCACCTGTTTGCAGACTTTTCCTCACTCTCTCTTTAAAAAGAAAAAAGAAAAAAAGTCTTATATATCAGAGGAAAGAGGATTATCTGAGAATTTCTCATTTGGTTTTGGATTCTCACTTAAGCAGTTCACATCATCAGACGATGGAGATGCCATACTTTCCCAAGTGAGGACTTGCTAATGTACACTAAATTTTAACATTTCTTGATTGCCCCTACATTCCTTAAGCCTCATGCATACAACAAATACAACTGCTTTTTCATCAATATTTTTAAACCATAATCCTTAAACCTGTTTCATGCATTAACAAATCTAAATAGGCAGTATTGGCACATTGAACAGTTAATAAACCAGAGTTCAAGGTTGCAAATGACTGCCTCTCTGTGTCCTGATCTTCCTAAACATTTCTTCATTTTGGAGAGTAGATAGTTCAACTGTAAACGTGTTTCTGTTGTTACTATAGCCAGGGACAAATTCTATTTAATAGATTAATTGGCTATAAGCAAGCTCTACTGAAGCCTACAAACACTTGGAACTAGTAGGTTAACTACAACACTGAGAGTAACATGATGTCAAGTACAGTACTTCATCAAGTGCAAACTCTTTCAAGGTCATGCTATAATAATCTAATTTTCCATGGAAGACAAGCCTAATGAAAGCTCTTAAAGGATAATTATTAATCAAACCTCCTTTTAAGTTTTGCATCAAATAAAATCAAATAATCAAAAATTTCTAGCAAAGACTGTGCATCTATTTTTTTGCGTTTACCTACTGCAGATAAGTGTACTTGAAGTGTTGATATACGAGATGTTTATAGGAATGTTATCTCTTGAACGAGAAAAAAGGGACGGTTGAGGAGGGGACAAACTTATAAACTGGTAGACAGAGATATACTCCTTGGCAACCAAATACAAAATTGTAGCTTTGTGGCCTTTTGGGCTTGCCAAACTTAATGCACTGTGCAAAGCTGTGTTTGGAGAAGAAAACATTTTCAGAAAAATGTGAGCTCTATAGTGTAGGAAAATGAACAAAAACTACTATAGAAAATCTACTGAAATCTATGCTCTTTACTATTAAGATAGCTTGATCCGGGTCACTGGTGTTTTTAACACAACCGGACACATCTTTTTCCTGCTCTGCTCCTTCCTCAAAACTGAGCTGCTGCGACTTATTTCACTATATGAGAGCCCTTCAGCTAGATAATCAGAAATGGCTCCAATTCAAATTCTATCCAAAAGCTTTTTTTAATTTCTTAGATAATTATTTTATCCTATCTGCTGTTTGCTCCAGGAAGATGTGAAGCCAAAATGTTCTGTTCTACTAACACACTAGGACAGAAGAAATCCAGTTGCTTCAGCTGGAGTTAAATTACAAGAAAAAGAGATTAGATTGAGGGTAATATGTCCAAGTAAATCTATGTGCAATTACACCCATTGTAGTTTCAGCTTTTTTCTTGATGATAGACTACTGAGCTGTCCAGTTCAGACCAATAGCTTTAAGATAGCCTGGTGTTAGGGAGAATAAATGAGTTTACACAACAACAAGTTATTCTGAGGGGCTCCAGAGTTATGGGCTGCTTTTTATTTTAAGTGCTCATTTTGTGGCAGGAAAATTAATGAAAGCATTTCCATTTTTTTTCATGCTGTAAAAGTGCAAGATATTCTCTTTCCTGAGTGCATGAAGTACTTCACTTTCTTCTACATCAGGTTATACCATCTGATGTTGAATAGTCATGTGCTTCTATGAAACATTCCTCCTAGTCTGAATAAAACCTCATTCCTGGTGCTTACATATTTTTGTTACCCAAAGGAGTTTCTGACTAAGTCATAAAGAGAAGGTTGTCCATGTGCCTTTGTAGGCAAGTTTTGATGTCCTTCATTTCTCTCACAGATCTATTTCCAGGCTCCTGAGGCTTGATGTTTAGTCAAAAGGTCTTGCACTTATACGTATGTAATCATACACAAATTAGAGTTGGTTGGAAATTTTGGTAAAGGAACAATTTTTCTGTTGAAAATACCAATGTGCTATAATTAGAAAGTAGTCTGGGAATGTGTTCATTTCAGCGGGACTGGAGAAGGAGATGAGACAGGTTTTAATGGTCTCTACTAACAGGCAGCCTGCCTGGCAGTGAGTTTGGGCATATCAAACTTTCTGTTTTGTCTCAGAATAAAATATTTTCAGTGATTTGAAGCCCTCAGCCACTATGACACAGGTATACTGAGGATATATGTTTTCATTTTTTTCTTCAGCTCCTTCTAGGTTGCATCCAGAAATGCCTGATAGCCCAACTGTATGTAACATGACGCTGTCCAGCTGGCTCAGATCAGAAGTAACTAGATAATATTTCTACAACATCTAGAAAATTTAAAATTAATTTAAAATTAAAAATTTAATTTTAATTTAATTAATAATTAATTTATAATTAAAAATTTAAAATTTAAAAAATCAAATATATCTAAAAAATTAAAAATAATTTATAAATACGCACTATCATTCAGTATTTTTCTTGAGACCTTTCACCTGCATATGTATAAATTATCACAAACCTGTTTGAATCAACAGCTAATACTAATGCTGTTCAAATCACAGCATGAGCCACACATCATACAAAAAGATTTCCCACTTCAAAGCAACTTTCTGAATCAACGGCCCAAAGATATGTTATTTTGAAAACATCCACAGCTCTTATTAGTAATGAGCACTTCACATTTTCAAAGCACTTCACAGCCTAACATATTTGCTGCTCTTTAAAGACCTCTAAGATTTAGATTTTGCCTTTTCTCTGCGTTTAGCTGGCAGTAGCCCAGAACTGACAGATTACATTCATGCATCCATTACAATCACCAGAAGCACTGATCTTACAGAAACCTTTTTTCCAGTGTCCTGCCATTCCTAAGATTTAAGCTCCCCAATTCAATTGAGTGCCTGTATCTTCCACTAACACCTGTGCTGCTATTCTTGTCTCTTTTGCTCTTATGTCTTGTTAGCAGCATGTCTGGATGTCCTCTCCTTCCCTGGGCACAGGAATCAAGCTTCCATTTTGATTCTGTATCACTAAGACTTTCTAGACGAGACCAAATCAGTTCTTCAAACATTGTCAGAAACAGTTCACCATCATGACTTCATGACCAGCGTTCATGATTCTGATACATTTACCATCAACCTTGACTACGGGACAAGAAAATCAGCCCCTTTCAGCACATGACATCTCCATAGGTACAGGAAATTACTACCACCATTTACAAAGTAACACCAGCCTCTTTGCAGTATTCCTATTAATGTTTCTTAGGTTCACTATCAAAAAGGGAAGAAAAAATGCATGTAACGACACTGTGCAAATATATCCAGTAGTAAGTTAACGCTAGCTTGATTACCATGAAGATATCTGAAACATTTTTCTTCTTGAATTTGATATCATGTGGAGTCCACAAGTTAATGAACTATTGTAATGTTAACATCAAGGCATATAATTTTATCTTCCTGGTTTCTGTAAGAGCAGAGGGTTTTTCCACAAAAGTGTAACCAAATTCCATCAACAGCACCATATCAACGCCACACCACAGCATTTGTTTTCACTATAGAAACAAATGGTTTCACTCTAGAAACAATATTAGCCTGTGGGGACATTCATGCATATTCATTGCACAATCTATTACAAAATTGAGCTTCTAGAATAAGATGGATTGAATTTCTTACACAAATGATGGAAAAAGTCATCAATAATTTCAAAAAATGAAAATGAAACTTACGTAGCTTGTGGCTTTGTGCACTGTGATTAGGTCAGTCCGTGCCTAAAGTGAAGTGCGCTCTGATCAAAGTTCTTCCTCAGGAACTTTTGTAATATCTCTTTCCTGAAAAGACCCTTTGGTGCCAAACAATCTAATTGAGTTCAAAGTGAAGTGTTTTCATCTTTGTGGTTATTAATTTATCTCTCCTCTATCCAAACACTTATTTTAACATAACATCAAGAAACTTAATAGCTCTGACACGTCTCATCCTCTGTCAATATTAGTTGGAACTTGCCAACTGGCTGAAAAGTTTCTGGCAAGGCACTTTCAGACAGATGCACTCAGACAGTGTGGTTGCATAAACCTCATTTCCTTAGGAAAAGAGGCTAAAAATTAATAACTGTTCTTGCATATTTTTAGAGCAGCCCAATCTTGGGATTTTACTGAATCCTAAAGATAATTCTGGTTAGAATCAGTGCAACCCCATTAGTAACATAAGCTGTTCTACCATATAATCCAGTTGGACATGCAATCCTAAGCAGTAAGAAGGACATTTCCACTTTAATAAAACTAATAGTTCTTGAGTTTCTTTCCTTTGATACTACTCATCTTTTGGTACCTGAAGTTTATCATCATAGATAAGACATTAGCTTAGTACTTCTCTGTAGATGAGAAGTAGCTACTGTAGTTCTAAATTGGAAAATTTGTCAGTTCAATTTCTGTATAAAATGTCCAAATAAATAATTGTTATGCTGGTAAGAAACACCCTGAACTTAATAATAATAATGATAATAATAATAATAATAACAACAACAACAACAACAACATAAGCTCTAACTTGCCCTTATGAAAGCACATCATGTCCAGACCTAAGCTGTGATATCAAGGTCAAAACCAGAATCTTGAAAACAGTCATATGCTTATAATTAATTTAATTGTTTTAAATTTTTTTTGTTTTAAAATTTAATTTTTGTTCATGTTGGTTATATTACAATCACATCATTGGAAAGAGCAAAATATGTGCTTGCACTCTAGAAATAATTGTGGGAAGGACAGAAATGGGAATTTGATGGTCCCTTTGAGAAAAATAGTTATAAATAATGGGCTATAGGCTCCATTTACAGATAAAAACAGAAGAGAACACTATGCTAACTTACTTGCCTTATACATTTAGTTGTACTGAGAGCTCCCACACCAGAAGAACCAAAAGATAATTACCCAACTGCCCCATAGTCATTAAAATGAACCATTAGACTCTTACATTTTTGCCTATCATAAGCAGCTGTATGCCAAACAAATGAATGCCAGAATGATGGCTCTTAGAGTCATAAAATGGTTTGGGTTGGAAAGAACCCTAAAGATCATCAAGTTCCAAGCCCCCTGCCATGGGCAGGGACACCCTCCACTAGACCAGGTTGCCCAAAGCCTCATCCAGCCTGGCCTTGAACACTTCCAGGGATGGGGCATCCACAGCTTCCCTGGGCAACCTGTTCCAGTGTCTCACCACCCTCATAGTGAAAAATTTCTTCCTAATATCCAATGTAGATCTACCCTCTTTCAGCTTGAAGCCATTATCCCTCATCCTATCTCTATACTCCTGATAAAGAGTCCCCCTCTGTCTTTCCTGTAGGCCTCCTTGAAGTCCCTCAACTTCTTCAGTTGCATTACAGAACACAACCACAGCATTTCTTACACAAAGCTAAGGGAAGTAAAAAAAAATGGAGAAAGCAAAGTTTGAAGAGAAACAATAATAAGAGAAAATTGCAACTTTTAATTTGCCCTGATAATCTGAACTCCTTTTTTATTACTCACATTGACACAGTCTTCAGTACACAGAATCTTCTCTAAAGGAAAATACCCTTAGCTGGCCAGCCCCCATTTTACAAACATGTTCTAATCTTCTGTACTTTCCTCCCAAAGTTATAAATAAGTGATATTATTGACACTGTTTATATTTTTTGTAAGGATCATGCAGTTTAAAATTACTCAACAGTAATTCCTTAGATGAGTTGTTTTTAACAAGGTGCCAGGGACACCTACGTGTGTATGCATGTGTGCCTCTCTATGAAGGAGCTGTGGGAGTCAGTAAATAGGAAGAGAGGAGTAACAAAACAAATTTGGGGCATGTTTTCATATCCAACTGAGTCAACACCACAATTCTCTGGTGGCAAAAAAGGACAGCTCTCCCTTATCCCATTTCAGTCTTGGCCAAGTGCTTAGTACTGAGCATCAGACCATTTGTTGACATGCTGTAACTTGCTGGGCTAGACTTCTGCCATGACAGTGAGTTGACTTAGCTTAGGAGGCCTACAGGAGTGCCAGAAGCAGCACACATTATGCACCAGAAATGCGTGGCCAGGAGAGAAGATGGGAAGGTGAGAGAGGGAACCTTCCCCTTTTGGTACTGGTAAACTATTATGCCAGCTCTTGTGAAATCATACTGTAAGGAGGACATTCTCCTTATCTTTCCCATGGAGTCAAGAGAGAGACAGGCAGTATTCCCTAGGAAGGGCTCAGAGCAATAGCTCTTTTTCTTTCTGAGTTACCACTTGGAGGAGTTGTTTCCCTATAAATCATAAGGGAGCCTGGGGAACAGACTCTGTTGCTAGGCAAACTCTGCATTTGTGAAATGATTTGTAGTCAAAGCAGGTGGTCTGCAGTACTTGCCAGATGATTTGCAGCGTTACTTTGCAATTATTCCATACAATTTTATATGAAATTTAACAGGTGATTATGATCCACTAGGAGCACGAAGACAACAATAGTGGACAGTACTTTAAGATACTGAATGTGTATTACTAAACTGACAGAAGACCATTCACTTTTTCCTGCTGGGCTAGGTTTCTGCTGGCTTAACAAGTTGAACTGGCTCAGTGATCCAAGGACAACTAGAGCTGTCACAAGCAAGCTGAATGGATTAGGCAGATAAGGGGAGCAGAACAGGAACGGGTCTGTTAGCAATGGGCTGTTAGATCAGCTCACCCCAACCTCTAGGAAGTTATTGGACATAAAGATAGAACAAGGTCTAACACTCATTTAACAAGTGGCCAAGCCAGCACAAAGTAACCTGGAACAGCTGCAAGTTCTCACTTAAACTTTCACAGTGTTACATGACAAGAAAGTGGCAGGCCTGAGAACACAGAACCTAAGAGTCCCTCTCATGGGCCTCCATCTTGCCTCAGACTTGCCTCCCTTTTCAACCAGCCTGTGGTTTCTCTACCGAATGCCAGCAAGCCTTCCAGCTGTGCTAACTCCAGCAGCAATGCTGACATCCATCCACTAAGAACTGGACTGAGACCAATAGCTCCTTTTGTATCCCCCCAGAGTCGTTACTACTTCTTCACTATTGACTTGGACGTGATCCAAATCAGTTGCCTAGGGGTGAAAGGTTCCTTCCCCCATCATGAATTCCACATTCCCTCTTTCCCTCAGCTTTTAGCTGTCATCTCCTGCCCCTTCTTCCTCCCAGTGGCTCTCTCTGAGCTACTTGAGCATTTTCAGCTGTCCCACAGTTACAGCACCTCGTGCCTATCCAGCCTTCTGATCTCCAAAAGCTGCTAGTCCTTGTTTCTCTGTTCTTCCCGCTTAAGTCTGCTTCTCTTTATTCTTGAGATAGTCTACTCTTGGATCACCTTTCCTCCACTTTCAGCACCACTGGCACCAGTACCAATTTCTATGATAATTCAGTCTAGCCTTCTGTCTCTTTTTCCTAGGTTCTCCTCTGTTCCTGTTTGACCAGACTCAGTGTAGCCATTTGCTCTGCTTCCTCACTTCTTAACTGAAGTGCTGCCTGCCCAGGTTCCCTCTAACCTTCCAGCTTTTAACTAGAACATTCAGGTACCCAGACAACAGCAGCCAAAAAAAACCAAAAATTATAAGTTGCTGGACGTTCCAGAGAAATGGAAAAGATAGGACATGGAGGTTAGACTGCAGTGAGTAAAAAACAACAGGGTGTATCTGAGGAGGATATGGTACTATGTATCCATGTTGCTTGTTGAGATACAAGGCCAGTTAGCCTCAGTGTAAATCTGTGCAAACTCAATTGTTTTTTTCCTGGGACCTGACTGGGTGCAGCTGTGCAGCACAGGGCTCCACCGTGATGTAGACACAGCCTTAGGCTGACACAAGGCAGCCTCTGTCACTCACACTCAGAACAAATTAACATACAAAGACAAGCAGTTACCTTTTCTCCCTCAACACAAGTGAAACCATACTGTTCTCCTATTATCAGTCCCCACTGGTGCATGAGTGCACACAGGTGCACATACAGTGATCCTTTTCTTTTGATAGGCTTGAGTTGCAACTTCTTCCTTCTGGTCTGCGCCTTTACAAATGTGGCAGAAAAGCCAGTCCATCTTCACCCTTGGTCTATGACCAAGGTAGCCTGCAAGACTTGTCAGTGTAGCATTCCCCACCACAATTGCGTTCTACCATTTTGAACACATACATTAGATTCTGGTTTTGGTTTATGATCCTACCTACCTGGTATTTAAATGGGGGTCAATAACCTTGTTATCAGGAAAACCGTCTGATTTTAGCCTTCTCCACTCCACTCACATGTATGTGAACACAATATTTTAGCAAAATGAATCATTGAGCCGTTCCAGGTGTAATTAAATATGTTTCAGAAATGTAAACTTACCACATGAATAAGGCTCCACTTACAATTAAATTATTTAAATGTGTGGATTTGCCAAGTAACTTCATTACCATACATAACTTATCACCAATACATATTGTGCTTTTCATTCAAAAGATAAAATACAAGGGTTATACCCTAATGTCTTGACATGCGTATGTGATTCAAGCAAGTAATTAGCTAAGTTTTCAAATCAAATTCAAGGCACACACTTCTCTTTCTGAACTGAGGACCATACGGGAACCAGATGGATGCTAACTTATATTGATATCCAATAAATTTAGGGTCTTAGGATCAATGTATTGCTATTGCATGTCACAGCTGTTTCTCAAGCCCTCACCTCTTTCTAACTTGTCCTCTGCCCTGTTCTTGTTGATATCAGGATTTACATATTTCACAGTACTTCCAGTGAAGCCAAAAATTACCTAAGTGAGAATGTTTTCAGGACTGGGGAGGGGAATTCTCAAGCGAACTCACCTCTTCAAACACTCCATTTTGAAACCATGATTTTAGCCTAGAATAACTTCACTAAAATAACACAAATTCCAGATTTAATCGGGTAAAAATAATTCCCTTTTTCTAACATACATTATGAAGTCCCTTAAGAAGCATGAGCTTACTCCCCTAAAAGAAACTTCAAGCATCAGGCATACAACAAATATTACACAAAATGAGATTATCTTGGTAATTTAAGAATGCAAAAGGAAGGTCACCGCCTGAAGCACTTGCTGTTCCCTCACCTTGCCTGTTAGGTTCTTCTAACAGAACTGGCTCCAGATCAGACCAGACTCCAGTTCCTCTTGGATAGAAACTTCCCACAACTTTGTACATAA
>WKFP01014711.1:1050920-1081265 GCA_011057875.1 Pterocles orientalis | reverse complement strand
ACAGATTTTTAATAACACCACACAAGGAAAACAAAAGGTAAGAGAATATAACAATAAGACAAGGTATAAAATACAATTGAAACACTGATACAATGAATATCTCACCACTCGGAGTCTCACAAAACCCACCGCTCTGTCCCCCCCAAGATCCGGGCATGACATCAGCATGGTATCGAATATCCCTTTGGCTACCCACCTCCCAGCTTTTGTGAGGAGTTAACTCTATCCCAGCTGGACCCAGGACAACATGTTTGAGAGCTTCCCAACAGCTCACCTAATGTTTTCTGATTAATGTTTTTATACTGAGAGTAGGAACATTTAGTAGAGGTCTGGGATTTTCTTTAGGGTGGTATAGGTACCTTATGCTATGAAAAATTGTAGTGCTTTGTGGAAATATGGAATTATTTAAAAAATTTGCCGAAAGCGTTAAAGCAAACCAAAATATTTAGTTTGAATTAAAACTTAATTTAATTTCATTTTCAAGCTTTAAAAAATTTAGAAAATGCAGAAGGTTTAAATTTTTTTTGTTCATTAGAAGGTTGATGTATTTTATTTAGAAAATATCAAAATGGCAGGTGTCACTGAGAAAAAGTCATCTTAGAAATTTTTTTTTATCGTGTTTTTTTATACCATTTAAATTTCTTAGTTATAGATTCTATTGTGGATTTAAAATTTCTCTACTCAGGATTTGATTAGAAGGTCAGATTATTACATTAAATAATACTGAGATCCTTCAAAAACTGAAAAAGATGATGTTGCTAAATACAAAAAATATAATTTTATAGGTCCAGATACTTAACTGTGAAGAAGGAATACATACTGGTGAACAAGACAGTCTAATATAGTGAAATTTTAAGAATGAGGGGATTTGAATAAGTCTCAAAAATACATAAGTGGAAGTGTATTAAGACTAACTTCACCAGTGTGAACAAAAAATGTTCTGTGTTAATACTTTTAAATTAGAGTAGCAGTAAACAATCTTTTCAAATTCAGCTTTTATTACAATGCTGATGCTGTATTATAGGTGTAAACAGTAGTATGTAATTTTTTTTGAAAGGTTATAAGGCAAATTATTTTCTGTATTGCAATTGCTTGGTAAATCTTTATTCTAAAGTAATTAGGAATGTGAATGTATAATTCTTCATGGCAGGTAAAGAAGTTTTGGAGTGCGGCACTCAAAGCTTTTGGTGAATTGTCTGAATTCTGTGTTTTTTAATTTGCAGTGAAATTGCTTCTTATCTAAACACAAAACTCTGAACTTTTCAAATATCTACGCAGTGCCAAGTCTTGAGGAGCAAACTTGGAAAAGGAAAGAGTATATATAAGGGAAGTGATAGTTTGTGGTTTTTTTATAAAATGTCTTATTACGGCGTTTGGTAACTCAGTCATCTAGGCTAGCGTCTCTGAAGCCTGCTCAGTCTGCAGGGGAGCAGCAGATCTCGGCACACAGAGGGGTTTTCTGAGGCGGGGAAATGCCAGGGCAGTGGAGAGACCTACCAAGAGTCAGCAGTTCTCATGAGAGATGCTGCTGAGGCCTGGGCACTGCCAGATGGACCACGGCCACCCCTACACCTATACCAAGCAGCCTGGGGAGCAACTAGCAAGCAGGGCGTGGTGTGTCAGTTTGCGCAGAGGGGCATTGTCACCCTACCAGCCTAAAAGGTCAATTCAATTGGTTGGCATCACCCTCCCAGAAGGAGCTTAGCTCTGATATCCACCCAGCAGAAAGCTCCAACCTCTGCACTCACCAGAACTGGTGTGGCTGCCCAGAGAAAGCTCCCGCAAAAACATGCAGCCTCTCGGGTTGCGGGGCACACCAAAGCCTTTCTCTGGTGACGATGGCAGTGGTGAGAACAGCCGTGTGATGTCTGACCATCTTGCGCAGCTTAGTGGCACAGCTACGAGAGGAAGTAGAAAGGTTAAGGAGTCTAAGAAAGAGATAAGTTAGTGGAGCCCTGCTCTGCATTCCCTGAGACAGAAACAGGAACAGCCATCAGAAAAAATGCAAGATCAAGGGGTCCTCTATCCTCACCCACTAGGCAGAAGGCAGTAACTTTAAGGAAACAAGTGAATGGAGGCAAGTCTATTCTCAGCAGCAGGCAAACCCCCTGTATCATGACCACCTGTGCAAAGAAGAAAAGATGTGTTATATTTGTAAAAGACTCCCTTCTGACAGGAAGAAAGGGTCTAATATGCTGGACAGAGCTTCCTGTTAGGGAAGTCTCCTGCCTCTCTGGGACCTGGGTGCAGGACATCACTAAAAAACTTCCTAGCCTGGTGTGGCCCTCAAACTATTTATTCATTATTTCTCTTCCATGTGGGTGGCGATGAAGCTACAACATGTAGTCCAAGGGCAATTAAAAGAGACTTCAGGGCCTTGGGATGCTTGGTAAGGGAATCCAGGGCACAGGTAATTTTTTCCTCTATCCTTCCAGTTGCAGATTTCCTATCAGCAATAGCAAAATCTATATCATAGTGATTTTGAACGTTCTTTTTTAACTTCTTATACAAGGTAATGTTTCAATAGATAGTGTAACTTTTCAATACAGAGAAAACTTTACATGATAGAAAAAATTTAGCCATCTAAAAACTTTAAATTATTGACCCTAAAGAGCAATGCTGTTGTAAAACTATGACAGTATAAACAGATTATAAGCAAATTTAGGCTTTAAAGGACAAGGAGACGACTGACTGTCTATTTAATGAGATTCTTAAACAGTCTTCCAATGGAAATAACCTTTGCCGACAGGACCAGTGGTGTTATGCTGGAGTTCATCCAGTTTGTGAAAGTGATTCTGTTGTGCTCCTCAGAATGAGGGGCTGGGCTCAAAAACCTGCGAAGTTGGTATCCATCCTGTTTTTAATTTGGAACACTCATTAAAACTGACCCTTCCTATAGTTTAAGTTTTGATTATAAAAAGTTTGTTGAAAAATGTTGTTCAGGTTTTTCTAGAACATTTGTACCATTTATTACCAAATAAGTTGTAAACTACTCCTTGAATCTATCCATCTGCTTTCTTTACACAGTAAGTCCAATGCAGTTTTATTGCTTTTCAGGCTTTTTGCTTTTCAGGCTTCATTTAAATGGGAGACCAAATTGTAGTGTAGGAGGCTGACAATTACCATGCAACTTCTTGGTGATTATTTTTAATAAAAGGAATGTTGGAGTCCTAGATACATTGCAATTTTAATGAAATAATGAGCTTCCTGACAGCAGACTGAGCTGTGTCTGATTTCTGCAGTGATGAATTGACCGTGTCAAACTTTGCAATCTAGCCTAGTGAAATATTTTACTATGAAAGTTTAATTTTCATTCTTTATTTATGAAAGCAGTAGTACTGTCTCAACGTGTTATCATACAAGTTCCATTTTTGTGTGATTTATTATAATGAGTGTCACTCGTTGATATATTTAGTGATTTTTGACCCATATTTAATGACAAAACCTCCAAGTATTCTGAAATGTAATGAGTCTACCATTATTATTTTTTCTTAAATCAACACATAACACATCTGTGGTTGTGCCTCATCTCAAAAGCTGAAGTGGTAGTTTGTTAGATATGGTGGGGCAAAAGAGGATTTACCCTGCTTTTTGTAAAATCTTTCTGGAGAGACCTTGTATTTGGTAAACCAAGTATAAAATTTTTAAAAATACTCACTCTTTGTGTAACTTTTGTGAAGAATCTATAAAAATGCTTATTCTTTAAGAAAATTTATTAATTCATGCTCATTTGGGACTGAAGGGTATACAGCATATTGCTTCTTTACAGCAAGAGTAGCCTTATGGCAAATTAAAGTTGTAATTTATATGGCTGAGTGAGATTAAAACTGAGTATTTAGTAGTCTTCTAAGAGAGAAGTTTAGTTAGGTTTGTATTATGAATGAAAGAATTCAAGTCAATGATTTAAAAAAAAAAAAAAAGGACTAGAAGTTGTACCACAAGTGACATACATACATTTTGTTTATTTCAGTATCAATTTTTTGGTTGACCAAAAATTTTCAGTAAAAAAACCTGAAAGGCTGTAATTCGCTTTTGTAGTACAGCTAACACTGTGATAGAGTGTTAATACTATATTTATTGTGCACTATTAAAAATTCAGTAGATGTGTTGCTCTGTTAGAGAAAAGAAAGATGTTTGAAAAGATTGTGAAATGTTTGTTGCTTGTACCATCATGGCTATATGTATTGGGTGAAGGTGTCAAGATTTCATATGGGGGGGAGCTGCTGGAGAACTCAGTGAGAAGATGCCAGGGGCTGCCCTGTGCAGGGCACAACTGGGTCCGGCTGGAAAAAACAATGCATAGCAGCTGTGAGAGAGAGGAGAGAAAGAAAAATGTGAGAGAAACAACCCTGCAGACACCCAAGGTCAGTGAAGAAGGAAAGGGAGGAGGTGCTTTAGGCACCCGAGCAGAGATTCCCCTGCAGCCCATGGAGAAGACCATGGTGAGGCAGCTGTGACCCTGCAGCCCATGGAGACCCATGCCAGAGCAGGTGGGCGTGCCCTGAGGAAGCTGCAGCTTGTGAAGAGCCTGTGCAGCAGCAGGCTCCTGCAGAAACTGGTGCCTGCAGAGAGAAGCCCACAGTGGAGCAGTTTTTCAGGCAGGAACTGCGACTCTTGGGGGACCCGCGCGAGAGCAGTGTCTTTGTGAAGACAAAGGAGAAGAGAAGGGCTTTTCCTGAGGCCAAGGAGAGGACAACCCTCACTGGAACAGTCAATGAAAGATTGTATCCCATGGGAGAGACGCCATGCTAGAGCAGGGGAAAAGTGTGAGGAGGAGGAGGAGGGAGCATCAGTGAGGAGCTGTATGGACTGACCTCAACACCCCAGTTCCCCCTCCCCTGGCACTGCTTGTTAGGTCAGAGGAGGTAGTGGAGTCAGGAATGAAGGAGTGAAGTTGAGCCTGGGAAGAAGAAGGGTGTGGGGGGCAGGTGGTTTTAGTTTTGTCTTTGTTTCTCACCATCCTACTCTGTTTTTAATTGGCAATAAATGAAATTAATTTCTCCAAGTGAAGCCTGTTTTGTCCATTACAGTAATTGGTGAATGCTTTCCCTATCTTTATCTTGACCCACAAGCTTTTCCATTTCATTTTCTCCCCTGTCCTTTTAAGCAGGTGGGACGAGAGAGTGGCTGGCTGGGTGGGTGTCTGGCAGCCCGCCAAAGTCAACCCCCCTCACTACAACAATGACCTCCTGTAGTCAATGAGTTACTTACGGCAGCAGTAAACTACCATGTGGGTTTTGTGAGAAGGGAGTTTTCAAAACATAAATTCAGCAGTAATTTGATTGTTTAGGTACATGTTTTAAAATTAGAAGATCAGATTACTGGCTTGCCTACATGTTTCCTGTGACTTTCTGTCAGTCAGTATTATCACTATAGATAATTTTGGTACCTTAGTGTTCATAATTCCCCAAGAGAGTTGTCATGTCATGCAGTTTCAATTAGCAGATGAGGACAAAAGGCTTAACTGACTTCTGTATAACTGGGACTGCTGACTTCTGACTTTCTTGAAACTCAGGTAATAGATTTGCAAAATGTTCTGTATTTCATTTTTTTCAAAATGTATTTGTTGATTTGTTAAGAAATGTGCTGATCACTCTTATTTTCAAGTAAAAAATCCAGTTTGATGTGGACTATATTTCCTGCTATGGACCAGCATTTTGGTTGTGGTCACAGAACTGTATTTTACACTTCTTTGTTACAGTGCCGTGCCTGGAATTTCCTTTTTTGCACAGTGTTGCCATTTTTACGTAATTGCTAATTGTTTATGTTTGTAAAGTAAATCAACAGAATAGGAGCAAAACAAGCAGAATTATTATCAAATAGAGAGAAACAACATACCATGGATAAAACACAGAACAGATATTGATACTGGTGTTACTGGAAATGCTGACACTACTCACAGAGCATTCACCTTGGAAGTGCTACACAAAATACACTGTATTACACTCTACCCTGTGAGCATTACCAAAATTATTCTGAAAAAGTTGTTTTGAAGGAATATTTTTTTTTTACTACTACCAATTTGGTCTTGCTTCAGTTGGGAATAACCTATTTAAATTTTGACCTCAAGAGAGGTCAGATTCATAGCTTGCAGGCCTCTTTACGTTGACCATACCAGATATGCGTACTCTGGAACCTCAAAATACCAAAACATTCTATGGATGTGAAGAGAGCACACTGATAAAAAACCTCTGTCTGAATCGTATTTTGTCTGTAGGGTTTAAAAGCCTGGATGAACACTAGCATTAGCTCATCATTAGGAATTCGAGATACTGATGTTCTCTATGAAATTGCTGTGTCCTGTGAGGGGAACACATAAAGGACAATTACTTGTTTAAACTTCTATTAATTTCTTATGGTTTTGATATTACAACACAAACAAGGAGGATGCCAACCAAAATGACACAAGGGCAGCAGGAAACTTAATCCCATTGAGCCAGAAAAGTCCTACAGAACCAAGTTACAATAACAGTATCCCACAATGCAGACACTCACAGCTGGATCATGCAGTGTACAGGTTGGTAGTCAATTCCTGGTTATATAGCATAATTGTCACTTCTAAATGTTGCTGGTCCATGTTTTTGTAACATTTTAAAGATTAATGTTTTATTGTGTGCCTACTTGCTGGTGTGCTTGCCAGTGGGAGGAAATGCCCTAATAGTAGCAGAGTTGAAGCATATCCAATCCTCGAATGCAACTTGTAAACTCTCTCTCTCAAAGAGGGTGAGACAATTATCCCCTACCTAAGCCCGACCATCTTTCCTGTTTTTGCCAGGCCAAGCTAAATGCTACACCAGGTCATCAGGTAGGAGTAATTTCATAGTTTCCCCGTATTGATACTCTGTCTGAGCAGTCCTGAAAAGAAAAAAGCTCTTCCAAGCACTAACCCTTGAATTGACACATCTCATTGTTTGTATCTGTATCAATACGTAGCTTTTACGTATGTGGGTGAACTCATTGGCTGCCACTGAATGCTAAGATATTTCCTTACCTTTTGTGAAGCACAACTGAAGGTTTTCTAGACTGCTGCTCATAATTGGACTAGGTAATAACCACGTTATGTCATTATTGGTATGTTCTTTTATTGTTGTTGAATATCCTCCTAAGAGGAGTATGAACAAATTGTTTTGATTTCTGGGCTAAGGAATAGTATAAATTCACATTCCATAACTAGCAGTCTTGATGTACTCCTAAACACACTATAAGGATGGCAGTTCTTTTAGAACACAAGTAGAAATATGTGAAGAGTCTCTGTTAGGTATGTGCCAGGTAGCTACAGCCCAAGTAACAAAAACAGCACTTAGCATGTGATTGTGTAGGTATAGAAAAAGTCAACACAAACTTCATCTCTTCCTAATGAATTGAAAGATTTTGCAAAGTGTCCATCATTTGGGACAATTATATTCACTGACTTGGGTGTTGTGGTTTTTTTTTGTTTCCTGTTCAGAAAGGACGTATGCAAAAAGTATTGTAGAATCATAGAATCATTAAGGATGGAAAAAAGACTTCAAGGATCATCAACTGTCAACCCAACACCACCTTACTCACTAAACCATGTCCCTAAGCACCACATCTACATGTTTCTTGAACACCTCCAGGGATGGTCACTGCACCACTTCCCTGGGCAGCCTGTTCCAATGCCTGATCACTCTTTCAATGAAGAAATGTTTTCTAATATCTAGCCTAAACCTCCCCTGGTGCAACTCTTGTCCTATCACTTGTTAGAGAAGAGACCAGCACCCACCTCACTACAACCTCCTTTTAGGTAGTTGTAGAGAGCGATGAGGTCTCCCCTCAGCCTCCTCTTCTCTAGATTAAACAACCCCAGTTCCCTCAGCCATTCTTTGTAAGACCAAACTCAAGTGTCCTGAGGCAGGAGTCAGATGTGTTGTGTTAATTCATTGAAAAACTTGTATTGGAAAAGTCAGTAGGCACTGCAGATGTGAAAAGTCATATTTCGAGACTCACAGTTGACTGCTCTAACATTTGCCAGACTGCTAAAAAGCAGCTGCTGCTCTGTGGCTTCTTGTAACATCTGGGCGGGATGCATGTGCCATGTACTTTGCCTGAGATGGAGCCAGTAAGCAACTGAGAGCTGTCCAAGTTGTATTTAGGGACCTCTCTTTTGCCTACTGTGTCCTACAAAAGTACTCAGAAAAACATATGCCTTTTCTTGAACATATCCTCTTTGCCTACAAAGTGACTGCTCTGATTCCACTGCAGTAAATGTGCCTGAATACTAAACTTCATACTGAGTGAAAACTTAGTAGCGTGTAATTCAGTGCACTTCCTTCCTCGTGAAGCTTGGAAAAGTAGGAGAAACGGAAGTAGTGTCCAGCCGATGCATGATGAACCGTATTTATTCTAAACTCAACATTTCTACAGCATTTAAATGTAAATGGCTTTAGTGAGAGCACTGAAATACAGAGTCTTCTTTTTGCTAATAGGAACCACTCTAATCTCTTAATTACACCTTTTGAGTCTCTGTCCTTGGTCGGCTGGTAGTTAATACCGCAAAATCCACACAGCATGACAAGCCTATTAGACTTATGAACTAGCTTGGCCATGCATAGAAATTACTTAAACACTGAGAACAGATTTTATTAAATTATACTAAACATTCCATAAACAAACACAGAGCTTACATATCACTGCCCCCTCAATATTTTTTAACTACAAACTGTTTCTTCTACCAAACAGGCTTTTATTGCTTGCTTTTGGTTATCATGTGGTATACCAGTTTAGAGAAGAATACTTATTGGATATCTAGAACTACTTTACTATTCTTGATAGTAGTCACTGAGTAGACAGCTTCAATAAATTATACTTTTATTCATTCTATTGTGCATCCTACCATCTCTTGAGGGGTTTTAAGGAGTATATTTGAAGGAAAGAATAGAAAGTCAGTTGTGAAAAATACACGTGAGGACCAAGTTGCTCAAGGTCATTACATCAAAAGAAGATTATTATTATTTTTCTTATATTGCTGTTGATAGTTGATGGAAAAGTAATGGTCAAGAGAGGAATCTTCAATGAAGGCAAAGATCCTCTCAAGGTTAAAAGGTGTTAGGTCTGTGCTCATAGGTGGAGAGAAACTGATTCTGGTTGAGATTGCCTTACTTAATGAAAACAGTAGATGACAGATAAAAATTAGCCAAGGAGCATCTCTGGAAATTGTCACTGAGCATCGTAACCCTAAATGTGTTCTTTCAGGAGTACGTTAAACAAAATCAAAGTAGCTAACGAGTCTCTGGAACTCATTTGCAAGCCATCAGTTCATTGTGCAAAGTTACTGTAGTAAATATATATGAGTAGCTTGTGAGAATATACTAATTTCTTTTGTCCATTTTCAGTGCAATAAAACAAAGCTAATCAAACTGATACAGGCTAGTCTCACAATGTCTCATAGAGTAGTTCACGATAGTTCCTACAGAGTCATGATTTCTGGCAGTGGAAATGTGGTGACAGTCATGGTAATGGAGATTTCCAAGATGTCTCACCTGGTTTTGTGTATCGCATCACTATGATCCCAGAATGTCTCTCTAGGACTCCACAGAAATTTTCAGCGAAGTAATTTTCAGCAAAGTTCAGACCAGATGTTTGCTTGATTGCTGATAGCTAAACTCGTCAACCCTTAGTTGTCATTCATTTTCAGCTCTAGATCACACAGTGCCTTATATTCGTATCTCCAGGACAAAAGGACATAGAGGGAATTGACAAGAATGTCTGCTTTTACTAAGCATTGCCATCAAAGAATATAGGATTACTATTTTAAAGAATGAACTAATATGAATAGAGTAACATTTGTAAAAAAATCACTTCAGCAGAAAATAGTTTTCCTTTTCCTTTCTTATTGTTTATGGTCTTAGACCCTTCTTCTGACTTACTAATAAATATCTCTGAGAACTTAGTGTGATCTGCCACTACCTGTTTCTCCGGGCAACTGTCCTAAAAGCTTAAAAACCTGTTGTTAACAGTAATTAAAAATAAGTAAAGAAATGAAGCAAAATGGATGAAGTAAGAGAATGAATATTTCTGAGTGAAGCAGTGAAAGCAATAGAAGAAATGCTTGGAATCCTAAATACAATAAAAATTCTGTGTGCTTTCCCTTTTTCAAGTTCTTTCCTTTGTTGTGCTGGAAATAGTTCTGTAAACAGTCAAACCCCAACTGTTTTAAAGTGTGATCTACTAGTATGGCCTCCTCACCATTGAAGCTGCTATTTGTAATGTGGTTGTAAATGAAAGGCAGACCATGCTTATGGAGATTTATGTCTACCGCATCAGTGTGGTGTGGGGAAGTAATGCTGATGTCAGCTGAGGACTTGACTGATCTACAGAAATTTCCAAGAATCAGAGAGGCTCTCTTCACTTTTGCTTCCAGCGTTTTCTTTTTTCTTTTGTGTGGGACACAGATAGTCAGTCAGTGATGCTGCCTTGGCAATCTCAGGCTATGGTGAGCTCACTCAGAAAGGGATGGGATGCTGTTCTAAGGGTGCTGAGCCAAGTGCACTGCATAGGAAGATTTGTGCTGTGTGTGCCCCCACCAGACAGAAATCACAAGAGTTTGTTAGTCTTAATATAGCAAAGACCTGTGCAAATAAGTATAGTAATGATTCACAGTTACCCCGAAAGCTTGGATGTCAGGAGTGCTTCCATATCACTGTATTAGCTGTATTGTACTGAGAGACTTCAGAGATCCAAATAATCATGTCGTTCTTTCTCTGGTGCTGAGGCAGTATGTTGTGTACAGCAGATGAACAATGTATGGGGTGAGGGAATCTTTTGTGTGCTATCTCGGTTCCTGCATAAGGATTTAGAAATTTTTAGAAATCACGCTTAGATCTACTGAGTCATTAAAAGGGTATTAAGGAGCTAAAGCAACTAAATTGTGGTTTGAAATATTGTACTTGTCTGCTCCGATAATTTATCAAGATGCTTAGACGTATGAATGACATGTTCAAATCAGTGTCAAAAGTTAAAGACAGATTATAGTTTAATAAATGGTTTAATTGAATTCTGGACAACTTTTGAAAAATCTTTTCTAAGACAAGTTTTCAAAAAATTGCTGATTACTTGGCAGTGCTATATTAGCAAATTGGTATATTTCTTTCTGGAAATATCAGCTATGGCCTTTTATATGGCATGTCTTTAGATTGAGAGGTGTAATTCCTTCCTTCACCTGACTTTTATAATGTATTATGCCATTAAGACACAATGAAGCATCTTTTAATGGTCCATTAACACAAGAGTTGGATGCACTGTGTGGAGAGAAAAAATATCTTTCAGAAGTCTAACTAGTCAAAAAGAAGTTTTGAAAACTGGTATAAAAAGTCAAACTATATTCTAGGTGTTCTTCTTGTTCTGTGACTTTTTAAATATTGGGCTTTTACACATTTCTGCATATTGTTGCTGATACAGCATTTGGCAGGGATATTTTTAAAATTGCCTTTAATATTAAATCTATAGTTAGCAGTTTATTTCCCTGTGGCCAGCTGGTAGAGATGCTGAAAACAATGTTTTAAGGTTGAACAAAATATGAATGCTAAATGGGTCCACTTAGGTCGAATAGATGGGTCGGTCCTCACACAGGACAGATAAAATAGACTTTAAAAAAATTTCTTTTTGTAATATGTTTTGGTTTTGGGTTTTTTTTGGACTGGGCATTACAGTAGAAGAGAGTGCAGCTTGTCCTTCAATAGCAGTCCTTGCTAAATGCTGACACTAAAAAATCAATTACATGTCCATCAAGGTTGTGAAGCGTTTCCCAGAGTGGGAAATTAGAAAATGAAGAATGTCAAAGATAAAGATGTGAGGAAAAGTCTAGCCTCCTTCAAGCCTAGTTGCTGTTCTTGAAAAGCTGGCCAAAAAAGAAGGCATACCGAATAAATTAAAAATATAAAAATCAAACATACATATTTCCATCGGAAGCAAAATTTTTGTTGTGTACAGGAAATAGCTGTAATAAACATAGTAGTATGTTATCCATAGGTGGCAGTTCTGTTGAAAATAACTAAGACACATTTCTTCTTGATTTGATTTCAGATTCTCTTTGAACTACATTGTTTCACTTTTCCATTTGATTTTAGAATAATAGGATTCAAAGCCTCTCTACATCTGCAATTAGAACTGATGCTGCAGAAACAATGTATAATTACAGACCTTTGTAATGTTTGCTCATTATTCTGATATAAAAGAATTCTGTGTTGTGTAAATTTACATACACTCCATGATTTGGGGCAAGATTCCCCTGTGAGCTTCTCACAGAAGTTTGACGTGTACATGTCAGGTATGTTTTATCCTCGCATGTGCTTCATACACTACTCAGCTGCCTTTCTAGGTATAACCATAGAGTGATCTAAGTTCAAAGCAGGAGGAGGAAACCTATCTCTGTTGAAGTTTGTAAGAATGATATTCTTAGGAGCCATTGGAATCTCATCAACAAAATTAGTTGTCTGACTTGCAGTGCGTTACTCTGTCCTTTGAGCCGTCTCCCTTGTTAAGTCTTGGGCTCCAATAACATCCGTGGCAATAAGACACTGTTCATTAACTAAATAGTTAATCTATTGTATTCTTCATCTTGAATGTGTATGGCATAATTTCTGAAATATGTGAGGGGAATTATGCCTCATGTCTGAAAAATATCTATAATCTGAGTCCTTAAGGCAAAACAATTTAAATCTGCATATGTTTAATGCAGTAATAAAAAAGTGTTTATTTTCTGAAAACTGTGATGATAAAGTCAAAACCAGTTAAAAACATCTGGTGGTTTAGCTAGTGTTGTGGTGTACGTTTTCTAATGAACAAAAAATGCCTTGTGTGTGAAATTTAGCTTAACTAGTAATAATTTATGTAGAAAGCTGCTGTCTTTCCTCTTCCCAAACATTCCTCCCCTTTCCCTCCCTTTTGTCCTTTCCCCCTTTCCTCCTTCCCTCCTTTTCATACTTTTACCTCCTTTTTCCCCTTTTTCTTTTCCTCCCCTTTCTTACTCTCCTCTGTCCCCTTTTCTCCCTTCTCCTCTTCCCCCCATCTCTTTCTCTCTCTACTTCTGCTTTTTTTTCTATAAACGTGAAAAATTCTCAGTCTCTTCCTGTGTCTCAGCAAGATAAATGAAGTAATTTAAAATATTTTTCATGCCTCGTCTGTCCACTCCACAAGCTGTCAGTGAGCTTGGATTGGGAGCTTTCATGCCAATGGTCCACAGTGAGCAGTTGTATTATTTTCAAATAAGAATGTTGTTTCCATGGCAAACTTGGAATGCTTTGTAACTGTGCTGACATCCACATACTTTGGGGTTTATGCAAGAAAGATGATACTTATGAGATTTTTTTAAGCAAAAGGTCATTTGCCTCCTTGCCCAAGAGAAAGCCATTATATTGTTCTTTTATTTTTTTTAATCTTTTGAGGGAAAGCAACAACAAAAACAGATCAAAAACCAACTAATTTGAAGCATGTTATAATTTCAGTTTTTGCTTCTGCATTTTTGCCAACAACCATTTTAACCAGTAAGTACATTAATAGCTGATGTGTTTAAATTTAGAAGGAGCAATGTTTGGCAAATTTTTAAAACAGCTGATTACTCCAAGACACTGCTTGCCCTCTTCTGCAGTGGGATCAGATTATTCTAAATACTTAGTGAAGTTAGTGCAGGACTTAAAAATGAGGGAAACATTTAGAAATAACTGTTTTTGAGATGCTAGAAAAGGATTCATTTTAGATTGCAGAATTTTTGAAATTTTCTTATGCTTAGTACATTTTAATATGTCTGAAAGAGTATAATAACTTTTCTGTACTGCCTTATCATTTCTGCTTCTTCAAATGACACTATTTTCTGGTTAGGTATGATTTTAACATCAGCCCTGCTAAAAAATAGATTCTGGCTTTTGGCTGAAAGCTTCAGAATTAATCTTTTCTTTCTAACCTATGCAGTCCTCAAAACTTCAGAACTGAAAAAAACTTCCTGTGATGCAGAACATGTTTAAATTCTTTGTGCTTTGACTCCTTCCTAAAATAAAAAAACAACCACAAATAAAACCCAAAACCAACCAAAAAGACAACCCCCAAAATACCCTGTACCCCTCCACCCTGGCATAGCCCTTTATTTCCAGTTTTGACTTATTCAGTTGTTTATATGCTATTGTTATCACCTGGAAATAGAATGAGTCACATTTGCTGGATTTACTGTAGGGGTGCCGGGCGGTTCCTGACCTATGGTATAACCACACTAAGTGGTTTTACTTGCCTTTCTTTTCTGATAATATATTCTGTCCACAATAGCTTCCCTTCAACAGAGAGCAACTTGACAAGGAGCTGTGTCCTCATTCAGTGTACTTTACAAGCCCAATATTTTCCTTCCCAGAGGCAAAGTGCATTCACCTACATAATTGGCCATGACCCCTTCTTGCCCGGAGGAGATATACTGAAGTCCATTTCCATTTTTTAATTTTTTAAGACACAAAACAGCATGTTACTGTCAAGCTAGTAGGCAGATGAAATTTTGATGTGTGTGCTTGTATTGTCATGAGAGGTTTCTGTTTGAGCTTGACAAGATTCTTGTTTCTAAGCATTTGAACTTGCATGTTTTATGCGCTATATGATTGTCTCTTTAGTAATTTTGATTTCTTTGGGCATATGTGTGGAAATATCTTTTTAGTTTGTTAGTACTGCCTTACTGACTAGCCTTTCTCAGAAGGATATAGGGTTTATTAGATAAGAGATGGTGGTACCTTTATTTTGATAAAGACTCCCTTTGCATTTTTTCATTTCAGTAAATTGCTTGCAGGATATTGCTAAGAATATAATCCTTTTCAGTGCTGCATCTCAGTGTTCTAATTTCAACTGCTCTCTCATTAAAATGTTAAATTCTCTCTCTGTATCTATTTATTTGAAGTATTATGAAGCAATTATTATAAAACAAATTATACAGAAACGGTGATCTTCTCTTTACTACGTATAAATAAAAATATTACATTTCAGAGCAGTGCTTTACGTTAAATGACAGCTCGTGAGTAATGGAGCCTGAAAAGGCCATACAGTCTCTTAAAGTTCTCTATTCGTTGTCTGTTAAGGACTTTTCTGAGTTAGCAGATTCTACATATCTTCTTTATCTACTTTGTGTAGTCATGCTTTCTTCTAGTTGGGGATCTGTCTCTTCTGAAATTTGAATAATACAAAGTTTGCCACTAGAGTTTATCTTGACTGTATTTGCAGAAAAGGACCTGGGGGTCGTGTTGAGGAAGAAGTTAAACCTGAATCAGCCATATGTCCTTGCAGCAAAGATGGCCATCAGCGTCCTTGGCTTGATTTGTAAGACTGTAGCTGTCAGGGCCAAGGAATTGATCCATATTTCCCTTCTATTTGGCATTTGTAAGACTGCACCTGGTCTTCCCATTACAAGAAAGATACTGATATACAGGAGCAAGTCCAGTGACAGGCCACTGAGATGGTCAGGGCTGAAGCACAGGATGTGTGTGCAGAGTGGAGAAACTGGTTCTGTTCTGCCTGGGAAGGAAACATCTTTCTGCAGAGGCCTTGCTGCTATTTATAACTAGGTAATCAGAGGATAAACGGAAAATGGAGTGTAATGCTTTCTGGAGGTGCATGGTCATGGTTTGATAGGCAAACAACACAAATCAGAACATTGTAAATTCCGATGTTGTATAAAGAATGAGTTTTCTTGCTATGAAAGCTGATGGTCAACCACTTGGACAGGTGCTCAGCAAAGCTGGGGGATCTTGGTCCTAAGAAATGTTAAAAACTCAGCTGGACAGGCCTTATGCAACCTGATTTAGGTCTGTTTTAGCAAGGTGTTGGACTACATGACCTCTGGAGGTCCTTTCCAACCTCTGTTTTTCTTTGACTCTATGGAAATAGTTTAGCTACCTTTTTGTACGGTTGTTTTGTCTCTGCACTAGGTACTTGAGTTAAGAAATACGTGGTTGTAACTGGATGACTGGTGTGCCGAAAATAATCTGAAGATGACCGTTGCCTTAAATTTGCATTAATGCCTATAGGAATTGGCTGGAAAGAGTGTAGTTAGAATAGAATAGGATAGAGCATTTCAGTTAGAAGGGACCTACAACAATCATCTAGTCCAACTGCCTGACCAATTCAGGACTGACCAGAAGTTAAAGTGTGTTGTTAAGGCTGTTGTCCAAATACCTCTTTAAACACTGACAGGCTTGGGGCATTGACCAGCTCTCTAGGAAGCCTGTTCCAGTGTTTGACCACACTCTGGGCAAAGAAATGCTTCCTAATGTCCAGTCTGAACCTCCCCTACTGCAGCTTTGAACCATTCCCATGTGTCCTGTCACGGGATCCCAGGGAGAAGCACTCAGCACCTCCCTGTCCACTTCCCCTCCTCAGGAAGCTGCAGAGAGCAATGAGGTCACCCCTCAGCCTCATTCTGTCCAAACTAGACAAACCCAGAGTACTCAGCCACTCCTCCGAGGACATGCCTTCCAGCCCTGTCACTGTCTTTGTTGCTCTTCTCTGGATGTATCCTAGCACCTTAGCATCTTTCTTAAATTGCGGGCCCAGAGCTGCACACAGTACTCAATGTGAGGCTACACGGACACTGAACACAGCGGGACAATCACCTCCTTTGAGCGGCTGGTTGTGCTGTGTCTGATGCACCCCAGGGTGCAGTTTTCCCTCCTGGCTTCCCCGGCCACACTGCTGGCTCACACTGAGCTGCTGTCAGCCAGCACCCCCAGATCCCTCCCTGCAGGGCTGCTCTCCAGCCGCTTCTCTCCCAGTTTAGATTTGTGCCAATGCTAATCTGTCCCAGGTGCAGAATACAGCATTTCAATTGTTAAATTTCAACCCAGTTACAATATAATACTGGGAGCCCTAACCACCGGGTCTGGTGGAAGCTGCGGCATTGAGGCAGTGAACTGATGCCTCATCACCTGCACAGCCTAAATGGCCTTTCACAGCTTGTCAGGCAAATCTACTCAAACTGGTCTATGCAAATCCGAAATAAAGTTTTGGTAAGTGTGCTGTCTTCCTGGAGAACAAAGAAAAGGAGATTCTTTCCAGCCTCCCATATTTATCTTCCTGCAATTTTGTTCTTCCAGTATTAGTATGAACCGTTTCTTCTTATTTCAGGCTGCCTGAAAATGCACTGAATGTAGACGCAATGCTTCTATGAAATTATACTTTTCAAGGATGTGTGTTTATTTTTTTATACAGTGCAATGTAGAAGCTAAAAGGTGAAAATTATGGGGCAAATAAACCTAAGAAGACATGCAATGTTTCAAAGCTATAGAGGGAGAAGCATTGGCTGGCAAAAAGATTTGTTTTGTCCTGTAATGAAAACACATTTGAAAAAGTATATATGAATACATAAAAACCAGAGTAAAGCTAAAATCGCAAGAGCCTCCTTATGAAGTGAAGGCTCACAGCCACGTTTTAATATTTCAGAAAGGAGGTAGGTATGAAGTGGGTGAAAAAAGAGTTAGGATTACAAAATTCTTAGTGTATACACTATAGTGTATATCAATCTGTAAGGAGGTAGGGGTCTATTCTTATGTTCAATGACTATGTGCTTGCAGCCTATTTATTATATATGTAGTGATTCTTCTTTTTAAAGGAGACATTTGTGACTGAATATATTCCTTCTAGTATTTATTGATAATAAGACTTTGAGGAGATGGTAGAGATATGTGTATTATTCTTGGTAGATCTCTTGGTTAGGATTATGGACCTCTCAAGTACTTTCTGAGTATCTCCAACAGTGTAGAACACTAGTGGTACTGCTGTGGCCTGAAAAAAGGGGGAGGGACTTAACTGCAGTGCTTGGTGTTAAAATCTAATTACAGATATTAAGGACTTCAAAAATACTGAAAATAAATACACAGCAGTTTACTTCCCCGGATATGGCTTAGTTTGAAGTGTTGTAGTGGTGAGTACCACTGTATGGGCAACAGTTGGAACACTGACAAGGTCTTTTTTTCTTCATTTTTGCCTCACAAAACTCTCCTTTTACCAGTTAAGGAGATTGCATAGTGTCACAGGAACATAAATCTTTTCAGGCATTTTCTAAGATAAAAACTTCTTCATCAAGTAGTTTCATTTTCTTTGGTTGTTTTCCTTTGTGTTTTAACCTACAGTGTAAGGACTCTTTCATTATAATCACACAATCTGTGCTTCAGAAGAGCTATTTTTTTTTAACTCTACACTGTGTGTTTGTCTTTCCTTTCCTATGAAGTAAAAAGCTATTGGTACCTTAGTAGTTTCACGTAAATACTAGATGTATACTGTATCTATACATAATTTTGGTAAGTCCTGATAATTTTTTATAAGCTATTAAAATCCTATATTAAACCGATATCTATATTTTGTGCCATTTCTAGATATTTTCATGTTTAATTCAAAATTAAACAACTTGACTTGGAAGTTCAGTCATTGAGAGTAGACTGAAAACTACATTATTTCAGAGTTATTAGAAAATAAGATGGCTGTTTCTAATTGCTACTGATGGATAAGTGTTAAGTTTGCTTCTCTGCTGGAATGTATGACTAACAGAATTTCACCTACGTCTAGAGAATGTCTGCCATCTTTAATTTGCCATAGCCCCATGATATAGGCAGACTTACGGATTAGTGGGAAATTACAAATTATTTTCTACAAGCACTGGGGTGTTTTTCCGCCCCCTGAGGTACTGGTAGTTATGTTTGAAATAGCAGATGGATGCAAAATAGTGTCTTGATTTGTGGGTAATTCTAGACATACTGAACAAAGAGGTGGAATAGATGACCTAAGAAACTCTTTTTTCTTCACATGTTCTGATTCTAAGCTATGTCAGTTTCACAGGTGAAATATTCAGCTTTCTTTAGATTAATCAGGAATAAAAGGAAACATAAAATGAAAAATACAGCTTGTTTCCATAGAAACACACTATGCTTTCTGCAAAAATTAAGGCCTGACTTTGTATTCTGAAAGATGGTTGTGCGGACAACATGCACTCACTGATCTGCAGATAGTGTGTCGAGTGTCTTCATAGTATGTATCTTCTGATTACCTTGTGCATCATTAACATATCTTTGTGCCAGTACCTTGTTACCAACTGTTGCAGTATGACTAGACTGTAATCTTTTCTCACTTCTAATCCATGCTATGGCTTTGGACTGGAGAAAGAAAAGATTAGTTTCACAGTGCATTTTATACTGTATGTCTCAAGTTGTAACAATTGATAAGATGGTGAAGCTCCTGTCAATAATCTCTGTGAAATCTTTGCTTTGTTAAAATCTGTGGGTATTTTACTACTGATTACAGTACGATCAACATTTCGTATCTGGAGTGTGATCCCACACAACAGCAATATTGCTTGTCTGGTAATACAAATTCTAAAGCAAAGCAGATTCATTACAAAATGCAGAGGTGCTAAAGGAGATCTTATAGGAAAAAAAATTACCTATGATTTTTCATTAATTACCTAAACATTACAATAGTGTCTCTGTCTTAGTTTTTATTTCTAATGATACCTAGAAGGCCAAAAATGCCAAATATGTAAAAGAGGAAAAAAAATATATAGTTCAGTTACTAGTAGTTAAAAGCCATCTGCAGCAGTAGAAGAAGAGGTCTTATAGCCTGATTATTAGTAATATTTAGAAATATAATATTTTTTGGAGGGACTCTTGAAATAGCTTCTTTTTGTAGAATCTGATACCTTCCTATAGTGAGCTTCTTCACATAAGTCACTCTTCATGTCAAGGCATAGAAATAGTTTTGGGGAGAAATCAGTACTCTAAATTGTCTCCTAAAATCCGGCCCTGGCTTTCTGCTGCGACCTCAGGTTGTGCTTATTTTCATAAATCCTTGCATCAGAAAGCAGTGTTACTGTGTTTAGTTCATCATCCTGTTAGGGACTAGAGTTTTCTTTTGTAAATATTACTCTTTTTGAAGGAAGCAATATCAAATTCTTTATATAAGGATGCGTAAAAGTTATTATGAAAGCTATCAGTAGGCTTTCTTCTGCAAAATACTGGCATCCGGTTTCCTCATACTCATTCTTTAAAATCCATTCTGTTCGTGTATTTGCAATCTATTAATATTAAGAGCTATTCCATGATTATGAAATCCATTAGCAGCAGAATGTTTTTCATTTTGGGGCAAAAAGAGGTCATTTCACCATCTAGAAGATTGCAATACATTTTTCTGTCCTACATTTTTAATCTCCAGTTATATAAACAATTTTATTTATTCTCCAATTCATTTTGCATCTGAATCTCTGATTAAGATTGATCCTCAACTACTTCCCCCGATGTCTCTGCACTAATATTTAGCAAGTATTAAGTCAAAATGACATTCTTCCTAGCTATGTAGGATGTTGAATTTGCTTTAGCTGGTAGGAACAGCTGTAGTTTCATGCTACTGAAAAGCTGTCAGTTGGGCATTGAATTAGCATGATTGCATTTCAGTAAATGAATGGTAGATTAACAGTTTGACTTGTATTTTCAGAAATAAAGGAGCTTTTTCTCATGTCTCTGAATGGGACTGTGCTGCCTGATACAGTTACACAGTGTGAATTTGCTTATACATTGGACTTTCATTTGTGCATATGTGTACTTTTCAAAATTCATGCCTAAGATTGAGACTCATTGTAAAGCTGATGTGCATCTGCATCATCCCTTTCAGTGTCATACTTATACAAAAGACACAGCATCTTACAAGTAATAAGGAACATATTGTTTGTAAACCTTGTTTCTTTTCGTGCTTTCTGAAAGACTGATTTTCAGAATTTTTCTGGTATTTCATAAGCACAGGGAGAAGTAGGATTGTTTTTTTTTCCCCTGAATGTACGGTAGCTTGTTTTCCTCCTGTTCATATCCATGATCTTAATATTTTTGATACCTGAAGAGTGTAAGAGTGTAGCACAAAATATTTATGTGTGTTTGGAGTTAACGGATATAACAACTATCTTCCTTGTATTTAGGAGTGAGATGGATTCATCTTACGCTTAAAACACAGGAAATATTTTCGCTTTCTTCATACAACTTGAAGTCTCCGTTCAAATAATTACATGTGGCCAAGCATTCCTTTTATATAAGCGTAAATCTGAAGTAATGTCACTTGTCATCAGTGTTACTGTAATTTTACACCAGCATGATGGAAATCAGAATATAGTCAATAGTAATCTGACAGCTTTTAAAATTATTTTTTCAGTACTTTAAAGCTGAAACTCTGAAAAGCACTGAGAAAAATAACTTTTCTTACAATGTGTCAGTTTGCCTAGTATGTTCTTATTAAGGTAACCTATGCTGGAAGACAAGTCAGTCTCTTTTATTAGGAGGTGTAAAGTTTTGCTCTAATTTCTGTGGATTTGGCCAACCCATTTACTGTGTTACATTTTCATTTTTCCTGACTGCACTTCTAGTTCTGTTTCAATGTCTCACTGTCCTCATACTGCTTTTATTTCTGCCAGTTTAACCACTTCTGAAAGGTGATAAGCCTTAAAATATTAAAATAGAACAATTGTACATATATATATATATAGTTGCAAGTGCATCTTCTTGTGAAGCATTACTCATGTAATATAATGTTTTAGATTTCTGCATCTCACAAGTTTTTGTGATATCTTAGTAAAATGCTCTACAAGCTTACAGCCACATTGCAATGTTTGAATATGTGCTGTCTTGCAAAATTGCAGCCAGTAATTTAAGAGGTTCGGCGTTTCCTGCTGTAACATACTGCTTTAAGTTACTGCTAGTTTAGCTGCATTTTACTTTTTTTATCCCTTTTCCCCATTCTCTACATTTTATTTGAACTGCATTTTCAGAGTGTTTTAGTCAGAATATTCAGGTGGGGTTTTTTCCTTTGTTTGGTTTGGTGGTTTTTTTTTTTAAATACTCATGTTTTTTGTACTTCAGTCTTCTTTCATGTGAAAAAGCACTCAAAAGGAGCTGTGTATTTGCATGAACTCGGTGTCTAGACATTAAACATAATAGATTTCAATTGTATTTTCTTTCTGGAATTCCCATTTTACTGGGTTCTGAATATGTAAGATAAAAAATCCTTAAGTTCACTCTAGAAACAGCTACTTGATTTATCTGAAAATGGCTTCTTGCATGTGAATACAAATGCACAGTGAGATATCAGCATATCAGTGAAGTCTCTGAAACATTTATTTTGATGGTGAAATTATTTTTACGTCTTTTTAGTCTTTCAAACCTGATGCTGCTACAGCAGACTGAGCTGAGTTCTGGTCCTTTTAGGGAATGATAGATAAAATTTTTAGCTAAGTTCCAGATACCAGATGCTACTCTTGCTTCTGCTTGTACAAAGCCATGCAGGCTGTTGGATTTCAGAGAGTGGATACAAAGGCAGATCTTGAAGTTATTCACGTTCAGAATTATGGGTGAGCTAGAACCCTGCAGGACCGAGGAGCTTGACGGGGCCAGTGCTTGCAAAAAGCATTATTTCAGTCACAAACTGAGTGCCAAAAGCCTTTGAAACTATCTAAGTGCTGAATTGTACAATAAAATTTCTGCAGATTTTCTTCAGAATGTGGAAATTAATAAACAATAGGACAAAATTCTCCGGTAACCTAGGAAGAAGAATTTGACGTGGGTTAATTTGAAATACTTTGAATTATTAACCATACAGTAAAAATAAATCAAAGTTATATCTTACTCGTGTTCCCAGCAGACATGTTGGATGTTTAACAAAATCAGTGACTAGCAAATTTAGAACAAATGGAAGTAATCGCTATCCCAGCAGTATGTTTTCAAATTATTGAATTCACTGATTTGTGTCATTAAATAAAATGTCTGTATTTTAGAATAGCTGAGATAATTTTATGATGCGGTTTTGTTATCCATGATGAGAGTTATCAGAGGGTGGTTCCCATATGTGATATAACACAGTTGTCCATAGAATTTACTAAAGTAATTGTTCTATCTAGTGTGTTTGTTAATGTCTTTTGGGGGCAAGATACCAGTTGTCTTGTACTTTGTCTTTTTAGTATGGTAGAGGTTGTTTCCCAGACTTATTTGACCTAACACGTGTCCTTTCATTTGTTTCATATGGGCCACTTATATCACTTACAAAATAGTGACAGTATTTTCAATTGGTCTCCATTTTGGCAAATGGAAAAACGTGATGTGTCTTGACACTGGTAAGGCTGCTGACATGATGTTTTAATATATGAAGTACGGAAATGGAGCCTACTTAACAACTGTTATATTAAATAAACAACCAATGAAAACCAGACTGGAAAAAAATGAAAAGAAGCTCAGGAACAGCTGTGGAAACATGCAAAAGCTTGATGTAAAGAAAACATTTCTAACTGTGAGAAGATTTATCCACTGTAACAGGTTAGATTAGCCATCTCCCAAAGACTATCTAAATATATATTTAGTCCAGCTTCAAAGTAGGGGACTAGGTTAAATGGTGTTTCCACGTATGTCCTGTCTAGCCCTACATTTCTATGGACCTGTTCTCTTTCTTTGTGAATCTTGCTGTTACTTTTTGCAGAATTATGTAGAGGTTTTTGATTTACCCATTTTAGGATGAGCAGGTTAATTTTGTGAGGAGTGTATGGAGTTTGAAATTAAACTTTTAAATAGGTGTATCAGTTTTCATACTATAGCACCAGAACAGATCGTCTTCACATTAACCCAAAAGAGGCAAAAACACTATCTATTAATTTTCATATTGCTAAGTTACCCTGTAATTCATAAATGGTGGTTCTTTTTCCATCCATATTGCCAGGTATAAAATGTAAGCACAAATAACTTTTCAGTCCTCAAGATACTTGCAGAAGTCAATGGAGTTGGGGCAGTATGGTAAATATTCTGTTTATTTTGCTTCTACAGAAATGTATTTTCTGCAGACAGAGAATTAAGAAAATCTCTGGTGCCTGCATTCAGTGTTCATATGGACGCTGCCCAGCTTCCTTCCATGTTACCTGTGCCCATGCTGCAGGAGTGCTGATGGAACCTGATGACTGGCCGTATGTTGTCTACGTCACATGTTTCAGGCACAAGGTCAACCAAAATATGGTAAGGCATTTGTTTCCTTATTTTTTAAAAAATGGAATTGCAGAATTAAAGAATGTTTCCAGGAAAAAAGGAAGAAAGGATCTACACCATGTATTGTAATAGCTCCATCTATCATATTTCCATGCATAGCAAACTACATCTTGAAGGTTTTTTCTTATACTGTTGCCTGGGAGAAATTATACTTGATATGCCTAACGCATTTTTACATTAGATTTGTTGTTAAATGTATTGTTTTGACAGCCAAAACAATTCTTTGAGTTCTCTATTTTGTTAACCTGGAGTGTATTACAAATACCCAGATCACAGTATCTTGAAAATACTCAGAGGTACTATGAGATAAAGGATAAGGTGTATATTTAATTTCTTTGTTCCACAGCCAAACAGTGTCTTGCAAATATCCAATTATAATTATTCTGTCATCTGGCAGAGTAACACTGGTATGTCATGAAAATCCATGTTGTTACTGTGCCTTTTTATTTCTGGCCTGTGCTGAGGATGAATCCTTGATTTTGGATGAGGCACATGAAAAACTAGTTATTATTGTCTTGTAGGTTTTAATGTCTTTTATGCAAATGAATTGTTACTGGCTTAGTTAAGAGAGAACTCTTGCCATTTATATTGGGCTTTTAAAACTGTATTTTGTTTCCTAGCAAACTAGAACGACTTAATGTAGTCTTATTAAGGAAAGACCTTGGTAAGCTAGTTAAGTTGAAAATTTGCAAGTTGCAAACTTTTTATCTCCTTTGTGAGTTAGAAGTGAAAGAAATAAACCCAGGTAATGTCTGCACAATAGATGGCTTTCTTTTGTGAGGTTGTCAGTGAAACCTTGGTCTTAATGGCAAGACTACTGAAGAGTAAGATTTTCTTTCGAGTGTAGTAAAATGTAATGCCTCCCAAATAGAGTAATCAGTCAGTTCTCAGTGTTCAATCTGCCTGTGGTTCTTAAGGAGGGAAAGAAATGGTGTGTTCCTGTTTAAAACTTCCACAGAACTGTTAAACCTTAAAAAAATTTTTTGTTTTCCAAAATGAATTGACAGGTGAAACCAGTATCCTTCATATGGTTTTAGTTTCTTCAGAGTAAAGTTTTTAGGTTTTAGTTTTCTCATTTTTCAAGAAAATTAGTTTGCTTTGAAAAACAATAAAACTTAAACCTCTATCTGTACAGGAGACTTAAGTTACTTTTCTTGGCTTTCTTGGAAAACATTATCGGTAGTTGACAATTACTGGGTTAAAATCATGGCCAGTAAAAATATGACTATTTTTTAGTATTTGTTTGGGGTAAGTCTTTATACTCTAGGTAGTAGGATTTGCATCAGTAGCTGGGAGATAATTCCATGATCAAAAAGGACTTTCTGCATACGACTTCCTCCTATTCCTGCATCGTATGTATATTGCAGCCACTTCCTTAGCCCCTTAATTTTTCCACCTTCCTCTAATATATTTGGCTCTGATGCTTTTAAACAATGCATGTGATTTTCTTGAACTTGATATCTTTTATGATACTACATAGTAAATGTGCTAAGGTTTTGTGTTATTTCTCCTGTGTTTATATAGCACTTAATATAGTGCTATATCCATCCTAAACAGACTTTTTTTCTGACATTTCTGTGTTCATGTTAGTTATTTATAGAGATACCTACAGAATATTAATGTAAACCAGGTAGGTTGTTTAAGGAGAATTTATACTTTCAATATAATATAAAACAGTGCAGATTTAACTTTCTTAGCATATACTTTCTCTGGAACAGAAAAGAAGTTATTAGATAGCTGTTATTTTGAATGGTAAGAAACAAAACACCTGCTCATCTGAAGAAAAAAACACTGTAGTAACATGGAATACCATAAAAACAATTTTTTCTTATTGATTTTCTTAACCTGTATTAGGTAGCGTCAATGAGAAAAGCCAACTATGGAGAAACAGGATTTTGTGGGGCTACTGTTTAAGAAGTTGTGTGAAGGATGTTCCACGTAGCTTGGAATGGGACTATAATGTCCTTTCCTAAAACTCAACAGCAATGTTTTTGAAAAGAATCTATATTATTAACTTATTTGCTGTGGCTCAAATCAAAATCAGATTTTCAGAAGAGGAAGAAAACTTGCACTTTTGTGTTTTTCATTGAGCCAAAACTCAGATAATTTTTTAAAGAATCGTTTTCTGTGAAATTCTTAACTTACTCCTGACACAAAGGAGATTGCCATATGTTTGTGTATGCTTGGTTTTATACTTTGTCTTTTGCATAATTAATCACATCTGTAAGCCTTTGGAAGTTTTTTTAACCATTGGTTTTCTTGCTATAGTTTTCTTTGCTATTGGCTATTCCTTCATGCAGAAAAGACATTGCTTTTCACCGTTAGGCATAGCAATGTATCTTACTTCTAATTAACTTTTTTTGTTTGTCTGTTTTAACTTCCTTGCTAGAAAGCAGAACAGGAGAAACATACAGACTGAAATATTATACTCACTTTGCAAATTTTTACAGGAATCAAATAGATTGTCTTGTCAGCAAGAATAAAAAATCTCTTTTGGTATTTAGCAGTTGAAAACACTCTACATAAAGCAAAGACACTATTATTTCTCCTCATTTCACAGAAACAAAAATAAATGTCATCTATTTTTTCATTAGTGTGGCCTCTAGATATTATGCCTAAATGCTCAGTGAATACCTGTGATTGCTACTTTCTTCAAGTTTAAAAAAAACCCCAAAGAACCTCAAAACTCAAGAACCAAAGGATGGCTTCTGGGTACTAGGAAAAACTGAGATATATATCTGTAGTGATACATTGTAATATGTAAATCAGTGAGGGTGCTCAGCGAAAAACCTACCTATGTACAGATAAATATGTATAATTACTGGTATTAGCATATCTCTTCACCTCAGGCAAGGGCTTGTTGCAATGATGAGGTGGAGTATACACCTAAATTATTTATGGCTGTGATCTCAAGCAGATTGTGTCCAAATTACTGATCAATATACTTTCACAAGTCCTTTTCACTGGGGATCAGATTCTGTATTGTCTTCAAGATTTTTTTCCTGGGATACTCTTTTTGTGTCAACCATGGAAAACACTGATGTGCCTTCTGGTGATAAATCATCATAAAGACAATCAAAAGGGAAAGCATAATCGTTGCATCCATATAGTGCTGCCAAATGAAGTAAATATACAAATATTAAGAACCAGAGTTTTAAATATTGGTATGACCTTTCTAAAATATGTTATTTGGAGGTCCATGAACTCAAAACTAAGCGTGCCTCTTGTATTTGCCGAAGGGACAGCTTTAGAAATAACAAACATTTGCTAGCAGAGAAGATTATTTTGTACAGAATGTTTTTGATTATTCTTGTTGCAGCCTATATTATTTTGTTATGTAAATTGCAGTGTCAATATGCAAGGAAGGCAATTTACTACTTACAGACAGTAGGCCATGTTTTTTTCATTTTTTCGTCTTTGACTGTGCTTGTCTCTGGGCATGAAACATATCCCTCACACCTTTTTGTCATCAAACATCAAGCAAGAACACTTGGAAGTACAGTTGAGAATAGGTGCTGCAGATGGATTTGTTTTGATTAGAAGAACTCTTTCATACATAAGGAAAGGAGAAAAAGAAGTTGTATGCAACTACACTAACAAGTGAAAAAAAAACCAAAACCAAAACAAACTGAGGAATACATACAAGATTAGCAAAGTCAGCACTGAGGGTCAGAGAAAGCCAGCTGGAGGCAAAGATATACTCACAGGTGATGCTTCATTTGGAAAGGCCATCTAGGCAGCCTCAGTTGTGTGCATTTTGACAGACTAGCAGTCTTTAGAAGGGACAAAGATAGGACTTGCAAAAAACCCACTGGGTAGGAGTTGCAAAAACCTAAAGCTGCTGCTTTTTGAGGTATTTCAAATTATCTTCTGCTATTATCAGCCAGTTCTTGCCTCTGTAGCACAGAGGGAATGAAGGGATGCTGTCAAATGGAAGCTGTAGATCCTTTTTCTGTTGAATACCTGAGTATTGCAATGTTTGCCACTGTCTGCTAACTACTGCCAAACCCTTAACATTTCAGAGAGACTAAGGCATGCCTTAGGAAGGACATATTCAAAAATCATAAGCTAGCGTATTTTTGAAATGTTGTGCATCATTTCTACGCCTAAATTGGAGTTCAAAGTAGTAAGCTTAAAATGATGAAATGAGAGCTATATTCCTGTATCAAGTCTCAGAATGTTGAGGATACCTCATTAAAAATTGTAGTCAGAGAATTATAGATATACATCAGGTGCGTATTTCATGATAGTTATTATGATTTCATATACATGCATTTTATATATTTTGTATATAGTTTATAAATATTTTTGTGTCCTGCCATACAGAAAATGAAGGAGAAAGTAATTTTCCCTCTTATCTTTTTCAAGTTTGCACACAGAAGGGGAGGTTAACTTTTTTTCCTTAGTATCTTGTTTTCTGCATTTCTGCCACTGTCTTAGTTCATCCTTGGCTTAGGTACTGTTAAAGAAAATATTTTTTTTTTAAACCACAGCTTTCTCAATAATCTGGTAACTACCACAGCTGTTTCTTTAATCTGATAAACTCCCTTACATAACAACTGTCCTTTCTGATCAAAAATTACATTCTTAACATCAATAAATTCTTAAGATTTTCTGACAGGAAATGTTTTCTGGGACATGCAATCAATTACAGGGTGTTCTTGTCAATATTTTTTCTGAGAAATAAATCAAGAATCCTGCCAAGATAACATACTGAAAAATAATCTTCTCCTTGAGCTAGGGTGTATTTCTCTTTTTCATTATTTGTTCCAATGAGCAATGGCGTTTCTTCTCTGAAAATTTTATTGTTAAATAAGGCTGTATTGTCCCTTAAAATACTGTATTTTGCTTTCCATTGTCTCTGAGGAGTTCCCTCATCAGGCTTTAGAAACATTTAAACCTTTTAATAGAGCTATTTCTCCTTGGGCTTCTGTACTATAATAGCAAACTTGTTCTAATATCTCATATACATAAATCAATTAATACTCTCCAGTTTACTTCTGATTCCCCCCCCCCCCCCAATATGAGTAGGCTACAGTCAAGAAGTGAAAGATAAATTAACGTTTATTTTTACGTGTGTTTCAAGATTGGATAAAAAGTGCTAATTGACATGTTATCACTCCTATGATAGTACTATTGAATTGTTATTTGTGCAGTTAATTCTGCTACTTAGTCTAACTATAGACAAGTAAAAAATGAGGAAGAAACAATTTTGTTATACATGTAAATGGTTAAATAATATGTATGCTCAGAACATTATTTCTAGGTAAACTTGAAAATGTTTTAGAAACATCATTGGGTTTTACTGTCTGAGGTGACTTCAACTAAATGCTCCAAATGTCAGGCAGAGCTCTTATACGTGGCAATTTACTGTACTGTCTCCAGAAATGGTACAGAATATTTGTACTTGGTTTGCCCTTCATTTGTGGGAGCAGAAAGGTTTTAAAATTCTAAAACCAGAAACTGCTCCAAGAAAGAGGCACAACAGTGACTACAGTGCCCACAAAAACAGAAGTGTTCAAGTTTAGGGTGGGTTTTTCCTCTTCTCCAAAAACATTGACATTACTATTAATGCTTGGTGTCTAACAAAAAGACCTGATGCTGTCCTTGGTTCTCCCTTTGAGAGTAGTGCTAAAAATTCTACAGCTGTAGCATTTTCCAGATTTTCACAGACACTTTTTCAAGATTATTATATTGATTGAAGAATCCACTGCCTTTGAAGGTTTGAAAAGCAGAGCTAGGAAATTGAGTAATTACCATAGCACATGTAATATAGCATTTTCATGCTGTTTATATAAACATTTCTAAGATATTTTGTGCTTAGTATATACCAGTGTAGTTGGCCCTTGTAGTAGCATATTCCATTATAAGAAAAGTTCAACTTTTCAGACATAGTCAAAATCCCAGTAACTCACTTTTGTATAAACAAATGGACCTCTGTGAGGTAATGAATAGACAGTCTGGATCATAAGAAAGAATCACAGAATGTTAGAGATTGGAAGGGACCTCGAAAGATCATCTAGTCCAATCCCCCTGCCGGAGCAGGAACACCTAGATCAGATCACACAGGAACGCATCCAGGCGGGCTTTGAATGTCTCCAGAGAAGGAGACTCCACAACCTCTCTGGGCAGCCTGTTCCAGTGCTCTGTCACCCTCACTGTAAAGAAGTTTTTTCTCATATTCAAGTGGAACCTCCTATGTTCCAGCTTGAACCCATTGCCCCTTGTCCTATCACTGGATGTCACAGAGAAGAGCCTGGCTCCATCCTCCTGACACTCCCCCTTCCCATATTTATAAACATTAATAAGTTCA
>WKFP01014711.1:995554-1050649 GCA_011057875.1 Pterocles orientalis | reverse complement strand
GGGTGTTTATTTTTTGTTTTTTTTTTTTTTTTTTTTTTTTTTGGTTAGTACCTGATGGACATATTTCCACTGGCATATCATGACATTTGTCTAGAAATGAATATGCTGGGTATTTAGCTAGGAGTTTTATTGGTTTCTCTATATTGTGGCTGTCAGTAGTGCCTATATGTAACCTGAAATCAGAGCTAAGGATAAAGTTGTTCCCACATTAGCTTATTAAAATCCCAGCTAAACAGAGAGGCCTTGCAGTATACTTGTCTGGGGGCAGAAAGATTCCACTAACTTATACTGATTTAAAGGAATAAAGGAAGAAAAAAAAAAAAATTGCCACATCAAGCATGATTTGAGTCTGTGGAGAGGTCTGATTACATGAGAGCTGAGCACACCTTTCCTGAAGTAGTAAACATGCTTCCGCGCCAATTGCCCTAGTAAGCACCCTCATCCTTCAGTGACCAGTTTACACGTAATTCTTTGCTGTTGTGTTTTCACCCGGTGTTTATCAAGCAAACTAGGTGAACAAAAATTAGTGTACTTACTCTTGCTGGCATGACATACAGTGTGTTTTAGTTTACTATTAAGTGTGTAAATGTAGAGGTTCTCTGGTGAGAAGGTAAAGCTGATCTGTGGACTGTCGTGCCCATAACCCAAAATGGACTTTACTTACTAAAATCTCTAAAATGAATGCCGTTCCAAGTGGTATTGTAGCTTATGGAATGCTGCTGTAAATGTTTCTTACAAGCATCTTAACGGAGAAATGAGGTGTGTTTGGAAGGACTGTTTGATGCTATACTCAGGAGTTCATAAGTTTGTTTTGCTGAACCACGTTATGGTAATTTTTTGAGGGCCTGATAAAATCCAAAAAGCATACCCTTGAAAAGGCCTGTATTAGTTCAGGTCAAGACATTCAGGCTGCAGCTGTCAAAAACAGGAACAAGAGATTATTTTTTGCATGTATCCATCCATCGTCTTGCTTGATTTTTTTTTTTTTTTTTGTCTACCACTGTTTTTTGAGGTGGTTGCCCTGAAAAAAATCCAAGCATGAAAAAAAAACCCAACCAAGCAGTGGATTTTTTAACGTATCAACAGTGATACCTAGAATCCTTAATGGAATTATGCTGATACTTATGCAAGTGCTTTCTTTCAGTATAGGACCCAAGAGAGCCTTCAGTTTGAAGAGAATGGAGATTAAGCTCTGTCTTTCTGTGTCTATCAATACTTTAAATTCACCGCTGGCAGGGGAGGGAGGAACAGGGCTGTTGAGAACTCTGACAGCCAAAGTTTAGTTGCCAGTATTTGAAGAAAAACCTGCAAGTATGATAGCAATGTAATTTGAGAAGCTATTAAAAAAACCCCCAAACAAACAAACAAACAAAACCCAAAACCCCACACTGCTTTTCTCTGCTAGGGGCCTTCTTTGCAATCCTCTACCTCTGTCCCAGCCCACAAATGCTTACTTTATACCCCTACAAAATCATGAAATGAAAGCTTCAACATCTCATGACCAAGAAGACTCTAATATATATAAATACTGTGTGAATAGGCTTGCCAGTTATCCCGTCTTTCTTGATGATTGTAGAGTCACTGAGATTCTGGATGATCCTTCCTGGCCTAGTTATCTGGCAGGGGTTTGAAACTGTATAGATATTTGTAATCTGAGAAATTGCTCAAGATAATGTGAACTAATTGGGGTAACGTGCAGGCAAATAAGTCAAGCTGAATGCAGATTGGCCGAAGGTCAGTATTATTAGACTAATGAGAGACAGAATGGATTTGCTTCATCCCCCTTTGACATGTAGAACAAATGGGATTTAGGTGAAATATTCTTCAAAAATTATTTTCTCCATAGTAAAGGGAACATTAGTTTAAAACCATAATATGCCATTATGTAGGTGGAGCTTTTGCATGTGCAGGTTAGAAAAGGCGGCACTTTTGGGGGCTGTGAGTGTCAATGCTCGGCATATAGCTTCAAGAACAAAGTCTTACTTCTTTATAAGAACTTCTCCCTGGTTACTTTGTCCGGACTACTGACTTTCACTGGTGCAGTAAATATGTGTCTGCATATGTCTATGTGGACACTCAATCAGCTTCTCAAATTCTGTACATGTTAATACTTTCGCAAAACTGTACTTCTTGAACAATGAACATTGAGAAATACTGGTTTAGCACATGTCTTGACAGTCCATTATCCACCTGGATATAAAAAAATGGAAGATTTGGTTCTAGCCCTAGTCATTTCTGATGCTGTGTTTTTTTGAAAATCTCTCCTACTAAACCAGATGTATGTAATTTTTCCTCCATCAACTTTGGCATTATAAATGACTAAAGTCCTGACAAGTTTCCAGCATTTTTTGCAGTAGTGTCTCTTCTTTCTCTCTTTACCTCTTCTGACAACTGTTTTCTGCTTGTTTGCGTGTTCAAATAAAAACTTGAAATAGTAGTGCTTACCTGTCTCCTTGTATCTGCAAAAGATCCATTAGACTTTTGACAGACAATAATAGCTTATTGTTGACTTTTATTATACTAGCATGCAAATCCGTAAAAAATGGGTGAGGAAATGAACACTGTTGATTTTGTATTCTTTCTGGACAATCTATAGCTGCTTTGGATGCACTCTGCTATCACCATCACCAGCGGTTTCTGAGAATGTGAAATAGAAAATCAGGCAATGCATTTCTGAAGGTAACAAGAGATAGATCATATTTGGTATAAACTTAGTCAAAAAGTCCTTAGAAGTGGTTATTTGACATGGAAAAAAGACCTGATGAATTATAATGGGTTTAGCAACTTTTTTTTTAATTATTTCTTAACTGAGACAGCATTGAGTCACTGAGTAGAATAATGTGCTACTTGTGTTGGCTGGCACAATCTTTTTTTTTCTTTTTTTTTTTCCCAACATTATAAAATTACCTGCTGTGTAGTTTGACTTACTACTCAGCAATTTGCATGCTGTGACCATTGACAGACAATTCAGAAGAATTATGGAAATCAAGTTTGAGAGCTGCATGATGTGTCTCTTATGAGAAAACTTGAGTTTCTTTTCCTGGTTAGATAGATCTGTAAAAATTGTGTAGAATTTTGCATTCTTGTTCTGTGAAATAGTCCAAGACGTTAAATATGTATATCTGTTTTGAAAAATTTATTTCAAGTTTGTGTGAGCTGAGAAATTTATTTTAACGTGTTTTTGTAACTGTGAACTTTTGCACTGGATTTGCAAGTACTTATACACAGAACGCTGTGCTTTGCACGTGGAAATCATTGTTTGCATCTTATGAATACGAACACAAATGAATTCCTGTTTTTAAAACTGTGGTCTATTTAAGTTAAAATAAACTTTTTAAAAAGGACAGGGAAGACTATGTTCAAAGGCTTCAGACCGGAGGCTTTTATTCCATCATTTAACTCTTGAAGCTGCAAAACATCAAAAGTTGCAATAGTCTGATTCTAATCTGAAACTTGTTGTGCAGTACTATAACTGTATTGATTTAAGTGAGTTACTTTCACTTTACTCCATTATGAACAGAAGTAATTTTTCTATGGCTCTTGCTTTTTCTTTGTTTGCTGTTACAGTAGAAAACCAGGCAATTTAATAGATAAGCATAAAAAAAATAGCATAGGATAGATTAAAGGCAAATTACAACTTCAAATATAGGTATTATCTTTACATGGTTTCCTGTGTATGATGTCCTTTACAATGTACAATGGAACACTTTATGGATTCTTATCCATTAGATGAGTTGAAGGTAGTGCCCCCGCAGCTCAGCAGGAGAAACAAAATGGAAGTTAATTCATTACTTTGCAGTTTACGATAAGATGGCTGCCTTTGCAATGAAGCAGGTGGGAGGCAGAAATATGTTACAACGCTTCTTGTGTTTGCAAATTGAGTATGCGTCCCTGTCCAGGACCACAATTAATACAGCCATGATGAGCATATGGAGCACAGTGACATCCCTGGAATTGCACAGGAACAACTGAGATGAGGTGGGACTGTTGGGAGCTGTGGAGGAGCATTATTTACCCTCCCACCTTTTTCTGAGGTAGCCCAGGAACTGTAGGATTTTTGGAACTGGTAATTTACCCTATTTGTTCTCTGTTTCAAGAGTAGATTTTTTCCAGATTTGACAGGTGTGTTGGAGATGGTAGGGGGAAGAAGGAGCATTTTCCTTCCTGTGTGTTACAAACTGAGGCAGGGGCAGGAGCAGAACATGAGCTGCTCTTTGTACTTGTCTGAATGCCATTGATTTACTTGGAACTTTAAACTTTTGCCTTCACCAATATATAGGTGGGCTGGATACAAGGTGTTACTCTAGGATTCAGAGTCCCATCTGACTTCAAGCATAAGCAAGGATTCTCCGCTGCAGTAAAGGAGTCTTGTACTTCAGTCAGGCACAGCAAATCAGATGTTTCTGGTGACCTTGACAACTTCTCTTTCCTACTGCTGAAATTGAATTTTGTTCTTTTACATTGTACCCCCATTTAAGGTTTCCTCAATGTCCGCTGTACTGCACCTTGTTGTGATGCCCAGTACCACCCTGGACATCCTGAGACACGTTCTGCAGCGTGTGTTTGAATTGTGGCCTCCTGGGCAGTTTGGTGTCTGTCAGCATTACACATGTATTTGTGGCATTAATACTAAGCTGAAAGGCCATGTGGTGGTTGAAATAGTAACTTTCTAAGCTGAATGGAAAGCGATAAATTTTTGGATTTATTCAGGAGCACATGATCCAGTTTGTCTTCCAGTTTGCCTTTGCTGACAGCGTATATTCACTTTGTAAGAGAAGATTCAGTAGCATTTTAAGGACAACATATTCTACATAAATTCGAAGTGTTTTTATACTATGCATTCTGCGTTCCAAGGCTAAATTTGTTGAATTACAGTAACTATTCTGTTAATCTGGTGATTTCGCTTAATTTGCACCAATTCAAAAACAGAACTGCACCCCTGGGAATCAGGCCTGCTTTTTCAAATGCTAATGCACTGTGTAAATTGCCATTCCTATTTAGATAAAATTCTTACTGTGGCAAATTAGCTACCACTCTCCTTTTCATTCAAATTGTCTTGGAACATATGAAACCTAATTCTGTGTTTCTAAAAATTTGCATTAACTACCGTATACTATCAGGTCCCAAATGAAAAACGCATTTTGACAGCCTGTTGAGATCAGTGGTTGTTTTCAGAAAGTTTCCACAATTTGTTTCTCCACTACCACTTTAATAGTGTTGGTAGATATGTTCACTGTTTGCAGCTGTGGAATGTTATTTGTTGGTATGACAAGCTTTTCTAAATCGGAGGTGTTAGTTGTAATCACGTTAGTTGTGCTCCTTATGAAACAATCACGGGTGAGCATGACTGTGGAAGCTTAATCACTAGCACTCATGTTGAAAGTTAATGTTAGCTGGAGTAACGTTGGCAGAGAAGACAACTTACATAAGTGCTTTTGCGGAATGGCCTTGGGGACATTGCAGCTCCATCCTCAGGACTGTTCAGAGGTACCTTTCCTGCTCTGCCACAGAAGCCTTTTTCTCTCCGGGGTCTGTACAGCAAGAGCTAACTCTTCCTGACAGTGTGGTCACCCCGTGCTTAGTTCTACATTCCTTCCCTTTCAAATCATCTTCAGCTGGTTTCTGTCAGTACAGAGAACACTGTCTCATGGTGCTAGGTACCCTAGAAGTAAGATAGTAAATTTAACTCTCAGGTCCCAATTTTGGGGGGGAATTTTCAAAGGAAAAATTTAGAAACTACTGCGACAGTTCAACTAGAGTCAGTGAGGGGACTATTTCTGCGCAAAAGCCCAATAATGAGGCCTGTATTTTTCCTAGTTTTCTGTACTGTGAATCTGGGGACTAGAAACCCTCTTGAAGTCTTATCAGTGAAAATCAGATGCAGTTAGTGTGTTTTGTCTGTGTTGTGAGAAGTAAATTTTGTGAAAACGAGAATGCTTGTTTGCTATAAATTGAAATGAATGTGCTATGAGTTGAATTTGCCATGAAATTAATTTCAGTTTCTAAAAAATAAGAGTCAGTTTCTAAAAAATAAGAGGATGGAGGTGTTAGTTATTCAGTTTGGGGAACCATCATGGATTTTAAGTAATTTTTCAGAAACCATGAAATTTCTAGGATGACAGCCCATATGAGCAGATATTATGGCTTGCTCCATGCAAATTGTGGTTAGACAGACTAATACTAGAGGTCTGAGCCATTCTCATAGATATAAGCAATGCAGGGAATGGCAGAAAATAGGCAGTTTATATTCCACAGTTTGATTTTAACTATATATAAATTTATGAACACAAGATGAGTGATAGTAAAAAAATACATAGATACGCAGTATAGGAAGGCCAGGTTTGTTGTAGTTACAGAGTCTGATTTATCTCTAGTTCACCTCTTTGGCATCTGTTTCTCCTTGATCCTTGAAACCTCAGGGCTAGATTATCAGCTTTCAGTCTGCCAGGAGGATTACAATATTGTGCCGTGGCCCCTGTGCATCAGTGATCGAACAGTATGGAAAGGATCTGTATCACCAGGCATGCTGTGGGACTGAAGCCAGGTTGCTGCTTACCTCTGCCATTTGCCAGTCCTTCTCACCAAGCTGTGTGAGCACAGTATAGTGGGATTCACAAACAACACTCCAATGCAGAAATACTGGATATACTTGGAAGGGTAATGCAGTAATGCCACCCACTACCCCAAACATATGGTGAAGTTGAAAGGATACATCTTTCTGTGTCTGTCACAGCAACCTTTGCCAGGCAAACATGAAGGGCATATTTTAAAGCTGTCCCCTTGGCACAACACCTGAGGGATGACAGAGACAGTATTGTCATGCAGGAAAGTGTGTTTCCGTGAAAATCCAGCTTTTCACTTCTCTTCTTGTGTGTTGAACAAAATTAATGGATTAAGATACATGTAGTTAAAAATAGTTTTAAGACTGGATTTGGCTAGCATGATATTACAACAGCATAGTGTCCCAGTAAGGATCACCGTGGTGCATTTTTGCTGCCACATTTTGAGTTCTTTGTCATGATGATTGTTGATCTCTGTTGGAAGTGAACTGTTGAATTCAAAAATACAATATTTTCTTAAATTATTCTGTGTAAATCTGAGACTTTGTAATAGTACTGCAGCAATCTGAGATAGTGAATACCACTAAATGAGCCCTAATTTTCATTACAAGTCTTGTGATGATGTCTGTACGAAGCATAGGTTCCTCTGTTGGGGTGAGTATTTGGCCGAGAGAGCTTCCAAAGAACTGGTGAGCAGATACTCAGCATGACCCTTTTCTGATCCTTTGTATATTTCCTCATGTGGACAGCTCTTGTTATGGGCGAGTGATCAGTGTGCTGTGCAAATGAGTTATTTAGGTCCTACTGAGCCATATGGGGCAAAAGAAACCATAACGAGGATGTGTTGCAAGTAGTGTAAACTGTGCTACTCTGATATGCTCAACAAGTCAGGCACAAAATTTGGCCAAAAGACAGCAAAAAACTTGCCTCATGTCTTCTGAAAAAAAAATCCCACCTGTTTTTTCTTTGTAAGCCTTTGGATTCTTTCGGTGTTTCTCCATCAGCTAAGCAGAGAACTGATTGGCATTCTCACCATTTACAGTTTGATCCATCGGCGTGTGTTTCAGTCAGCAAAGTTAGTATCTAGCAAAAATGTGCTGTGGTTGATGAAACATGAGTTACTTGAGTATGTAAAGGAGAAAGTGTTGTTCATACAGAATTGCATTTTAGTGATCTTTATTTTCAATGTGTGATGGAAATTAATTTGGGGGAAAATGTGTCACAGTTGCTGATAGCTGTCTGATTTATGCATACGTTACCTTGCCAGTGCAGCACCAAGCTGTAAAGAGAGCATTTCTTTGGTCAGTATTTCATTTTCATAAAGGCTAATAGTGTCTCCCATTAGCTCATTAGCAGGATTATAAAACTTGAAACAAACATGGTAATAAATCTCCAATTACCAAGTTGTAAACAGCAGCTTAATGGTAATTTCGGTATAGTCGCTCGCTGGCTGATTTGAGAATCCATCCTTCTTTGTAAATAGAGCAGAGATTGCCTAAGGCTGGGCCCACCTGTAGAGGGAGAGGTTGTCCAAGTGAAGTGGCCTGATGGAAAACTGTATGGTGCAAAGTATCTGGGAACAAACACAGCTCACATGTACCAGGTGAGTGTCCATATTTATTATCATGTGCTTGTTTTTCAGATGTCTTCATTGCAAATTGCTTATTCAGCTCTGGCATTGGAGTGGCCAGCTGCACATTCAAAGGTGCAAAAAAGCTGCAGTGTGGACTATTATTGTAACTGTAAATGCATTTAAACCAATAAATAAAGATGTCTAAACTATGAACAAGTGCTGTATACTCTTTGATAGTTGAGGTTTCACCTGTTCTTATAAAATCAAGATAATGGCTTATTTAATAAGAACTCAGGTAAGCAGGTGGAACATTAGGATTGAAAGATAATATTTGTTATTTTCTCCAGGTTATTTACTTTTATTTGATGTCAGGTAATTATACAAGTAATGATACAAAGTTAAGTATTGGTGTGTGGCTATAATGAACCTTAGGCATTTCATAAAAGGATGGAAAGGAGGACAGTAAAAAGAAGAGCATAAATAACTCTGCTTTCATTTGTTGGAGGCATTTTTTAATTAATTAACACATAATCCAAGGAGCATTTTGTCTTCAGCAAAGGCAAAAGGGAGCTGAACACTGAAGGCAAGACTAAAAAGCTGACTTCTGATTTCAGAGGCACGATAATTGGTTTTTTATGTGTTTGCCTTTGAGAAAAATCATTCAGCAGCTTTGAGTCACCCAAGTGAATGGTAGAAACTGCAATAAAACAATCACAATAATAATAGCACGTCTGAAAGAATGAGAAGCTAGGTACATTTCATTTATATATATAATCATTTTCACTTATGTAACTCTTTTCATCTGAGGGCCGCACATTAATGTACAAAAATGTCAAATTTACTGTTATATCTATAGATAAATTAAGGCACAGGGAGGCTAAATGACTTTTGCTGCATTGACCTTCTCCCTTTGACAATGACTTGCAATCAAACTGAAGTCCTCAAATACCTGATCCCTTAAGCTAGTCTCTAAATCTTACCTCTTCCCTTATATTTAGCAGCTGTATTATGTTGTGAAGGTGAAAAGTTCTTTATAAAATATAAAGATTATTGTTCTATAGTAACATTAATCTTCAAATCATTTAATCTTCTGAACAGCTGGTCTTCTGAGGAGTACTGTGAGATAGATTAGATGAATGTTGTCATCTTTCATATTTGAAGGAATCTGATGTAGTCAAAAGAAACCTCTTTGTCTTGTTTCAGACCTCTTGGAAAAACATGGTGAGATCAGTTTAGTTTAAGGGAAATGGATTAGCATGTGGAGGTTCAGTAAGGCTTGTGAAGTCCCCAGCATACCAATCATGGGAGATTACTGTAAACTACCTTGCAACAACCCCTATAGTGGGGGAAATAGCAAAGGTTAAAGATTAGAGGGATTCCAGATTGCACTATGTAGGACTTTGAAGACTAACAAGTATTTCATTCTGTAGTACAGGAGAGGAGGCTGCCACATGGCCACAGGTTGCAGGAAGTTTGTCACATGGAGGGTGCAAGGCTAACTTTAAGACACATTGGTAGTTTTTCCTCTGGTCTTTCTGAATGCTCCCAGGACCCATACATATACATAATCCATTCTTCATCTGGGTTGTGATATCTCTGTTGCACCTTTGAGATTCTTTTGCCAAGTCTTTTGTGTGATCTCTTAGATGGTATGACAAAAGGAGAGACTGAAAAGGACTCTCTGAAATGAGTATTATGATCTAATAAAGCAAATCTTTTCTACTTGGGTAAATGGGTGAATTTTCTTCATATTCATGAGACATTTGTACCGAATGTGACAGTACTTGTGCAAGCTGGAGCTATGACACAATGCTCAAGAATTGGTATCGTCCAGTTTGACGCTTGCCACCCAGTATCCTACGCAATCCCTAAGCGGAGTTACACATGCCAAATGAAGCAGGTGTTCAAGTGAAATTGTTAATGTGATCTACATTTGATGTCTTGATCATTTTTGATATTGATATTCACCATTTGTTTTTGAGTTTCATTTCAGTTTACTAAATTATCCATTCACTCTATTAATTGCTTTCTGCAATTTCAGCTGGCCGTTTAATTGACCCGTTCAGTGTTCAGCTCCCTTTTGCCTTTGCTGAGGATAAAATGCTCCTCAATTTATGATGTCCTGATAAAATAAAATCTCCTGGAGAGAATAACATACTACACAGATACAGTACAGCAACCAAACTCCGAGTAAAATAACCTGCTGGATAAAATTGATGATTTGAAATGCAGTCTGCCATCTGAATTGTTGGAGCTATTAGAGGTTGTGGGTTTATATTTTGCATGAATCATTATACTATTGAAAGTCTTAGAGGAGGTCTTGTTGTGTTTTTCTTTAACAGTAAGCAAATTTATTTCCAGTATGGTATGCTGAGTTATAGCTGAAGAACTTCCAATTACTCTTCATTGTGAATGTTCAATATATTTCATACTGCAAGCCTGACAGATTCTGTGGTATGAAGCAGTTGCCTCCTGCTACACACTTCCAGTAAAAACAAAAACATTGCCCATTGAGGAGGTGATTTTCTGATAGCATGGAGCTGGCAGAGTTTACTTCCTGCCCAGTTCTTTCACCAATGATGCAAAAAACATGCAAAAAACATATTACCAACTGTATTGTGCAGTAAGGAGCAGGAATAACAGAAAGGCTCCTCCTGCATCCTGGTAAAAAAATATGTAAATTGCCATAATTTTATTTTTATTAAACAAACTTAAGCCAAATTGACATTTAAGTTCCTCTTAACAGACTAGGCTTATAGGGTTAGTAACAGGAACGGAGAGGAGCAAGGATGACTCTTGTGACTTTGTTATCCATCTGTGCTCTGTGGATTTTAAATGCGTTCCAGATTTGTGCATCCCTGTCAAACTGCTTTAAAGAAATACCTTTAAAGAAGTTAGTAGTTCATAGATCTGTACCCTGGCTTTTGACAATGGATATACTATAGCGGATTTTTCAGCTGTTCACAATTAATCTGACATACTCAGTCATGGCAAGGTTTGAATTTGAATGCACAAAACACAGTCAATTTACAAATTCAAATACATGATTTTTTGGTTTTATCTCTGATAATACTTTCTATAAGTCAATGTTTTCCTCGTGTTTTCCTTTGTGTTTGGGCTTATTCTTCCAGTCTCAGTCTGTTGTTGTCATTCTCATGGTCTCATTAAGTCACCTAACGATGCAGAATGGGACTTCTTTTAATTTTATAGCAAACTTTAAAGTACAGTTTCTGTGGGAGCTAAAACAACAGACATAGATAATAGTTGAAATTCACAATTGCTAGATAAAGTATTAAAAAAAACCAGCACCTACTGAAAACGCTTAAATGCTTCAAAGCCTCAGCATTTTAACATTCCCCACACCTAGTTACATTTCTTTTCTCATTTTCTGCTAACAGGGTTCATGTTGGATTAAATCTAAACCTAAGCATGATAAAGCTTTTCATCTTCTGAACAGAGCATTTTAAAGAAATTCCATCAGATTCAATAAATTTCTGTTAACTGGTATTTCCTTAGTTGTCACTCGTACTTACTTTCTTTTGACATGGTCTTCCTCAACCTTGAAGCACAGGATGTTAAAATTAATTTTTTATTTATTAAAAGCAGGTAGAAAAATTAGAGACAAATAAAAATGACATGATGACATTCCTACCAAATAATGTTGTCTGTGTTGTCTCTGCTTAGCATTCCTAATCTAATAAATTTTAATTTATTATATATGTGTCAGTGTTGATTTTGAAGTCTCTTTGTTCAGGTATTATTTTCAATTTATTAATGTGTTGAAATTCCTAAGAAATAACATATTTTAATATTTTATTCTAATTTTATCTTCCTAAAATAGATAGCAAAATGTTTGTATCTAAATCTTCTGTGTTTGCACATGTATTTTTGTGTAGGAGCATTCCCAAAAGCTTCCTGCAAGTGTTAAATTATGATTTTATTTAAAAATACTTATTTTTTTTCAATTAGGTTGAGTTTGAAGATGGTTCTCAAATAGTAATGAAGAGAGAAGAGATTTATACACTAGATGAAGAGCTTCCTAAGAGAGTAAAAGCACGTTTAGTGAGTATTTGCAGATGATAACTTTATACTATATATATGCTCAAAATGACAAAAATGCTAAATTGGACAGATTTTCAGCTAAATTGGACAAATGCTTTGTGGAGTCTGTACTAAATATGACGGGCTAAATCAGCACAAAAATTAGCACAAGTGTCCATTTGCTAGTGAGAATGGTTAGTTGGTTCTTCTGGTACAGGCAAATACTGTTGTCAAACATAATTTTTTTCTCTTAAAAGGGACATCTTGGTTGATCGTCTGTCAGATCATGAATTATCAAGTTAGTAAATGTTTAAATTGACAGGCATTGTGTTCTTTCAGTATGCTTATAACATGTCTATACTTTTTAGAAAGCTTTCCAATTTCTCAGAGCCTTGTGATTTTAAAAGAATTGAGTTTAATAAAAATGCAATTAACTTGTTCTAAGAAAGAAAGTGCTTGATCATAACTCATTAGTGTCACTGGCAGGATTCATCAGCATTTTACTAGTCTTTGGTTTTAAACCAAATCTTTGCTATATTTTTTAAACAACATCCACCAGCTAGTCATTTATATGTGTGCCATGTGGCAAAGTGTTAAGGTTCATAAAGAGTATGACACTTAAAGGTTGAAAAGGGAAAGTTGTTGGAGGAGGCAAGATGACTGCTGTTACCTGTCTTTGTCATTAATGCTAAGTCTTGTGCAATTCAATCCATTACCAAGTCTACTCAGAACAGCACCGTGTTCTTCTAATGCCCATGTTCTGTTTTAGAGCTGTTTGTTCAAAACTGCATTGCATTGCATTACAAGTTATATTTTATCTTTCTTAACATGTAAAGCCAAAGCGTAAGATGCAAAAATCTTGTCATAATTGAGAACAAACAATAACTCGTTGTGAATAAAAAATTCCCTCTTAATCCTTTCAGTGAAGCATTGAAAGGGAGAGCAGTGTACAGTATATTTTTCATTGCTACAAGGAAATGGTCTCATACACAATACCTGCTCACGCATCCATTATGTGACGTTAATTAGCTGATTCTTGAAAGCTGGGTGCAAGGAATTGTAGGGGAATGATGTGTATAGTTGATTCTTGGGGCGTACGTCAGCTTATATTAGTTTGATGGAATAACATAGAATTTTGTGGTGAGGCAGCTAAAGAAGGTTTCAGTTTGACTTTCCTATGCTTCTTGCCACATGCAGCTGCCATCATTGTTATTATCATAATTTCCTTTCATCCAGTTCTCAGCAGCCAACTCCAGCATGGGTGCTGTATATATCCTAAGCTAGGGGTGTGTTAAAGGAAAGGACTGACATCATGTAAAGCTGGGAATGGAAGAGAGAAAGAGAAATGTGAGGGAGTGAGTGTTTACCAGTAGGATACCCAGTTTTACTGAAGGAATAGAATACAATTAGTACAACTTTTTCTAACAGGAGGTGCAATGGTGAAATATTGTTGGCTAACACACCTTTTTGTCAGTGTATTTGGGATAAGTGCACACATTTTTCAATCTCCTTTCCATCTAGGGTTAAGAAAGATGTCTTGGAAAATGTAAAATGAACCACCTGGTTATATTCAATGGGGTTTTTCATTATAGTTGAAATGCATTACATTTCTGGGTTTTTTTTGTTTTAAGAGACTATGTGTAAAAAACATTTGTAATTAACTGCTTGTTCTGTAGAATTTCACTAAGGATAATGATATAAATATAGTTTGGTTTATGCCACTCTTCTTAAAATGAAGTTTTTATAGATTTTTTTTTATATTTGACACCATGAGCTTCATAGGGGAATTAAACATAGGTAAAAAACATTTAATTTGGTCAACCAAATAAAACAAACCACAGCCTGTGCTCTGACCTTTGCCTGATTTCCTGGTATAACCCCAAATTCTATAAATAAGTAGCTTAGTCCTCAAGGTGTGACCAACACCTCCTTTCTCTCCTTATGCTGAAGTCCATGCAAATTGAAGACAGCTTATGATATTGTTTCTGCCCCTTGAAATAAATTACACCAATTCCTTCTAAATTATTCTTTTCCTAAACCTGGGAATTTTACCATGACTTTGGTAGTGGAAGTTGATCCAAAAATTTCTGCCACTGTGTTTTCCCAAATGGCTTGCTTCTTTGTTTCAGTTGATTCCCAACTGTTTTAAGTTTGCTGACAAGCAAATGAACTTGTGACTCTGATTCTTTGTAAATTAGGCAGTGTACAGGTTTCTTTTCAGAGGGTCATGTCATAGTACTTTGCACTTAAAACTTTTCTGAATAACACAAAGTGGTGGATAAAACTTGATACTGCTAGGATCAAACCTGCCCAGCAATTGCATCACTTCCATGTTGCTGTTTCTGACCTTGAATTACAGTGATTGTGTGACCTCTGGATAAAATCTAGACCGACACTTGGTGTTAATCACCTGTTTCTAAGGAACACTGCACATCTAAAGAATTAAATGATGAGTAGTACATGCAAAATACGGGAGAGTAAAAATTATACTTTAAATCTGCATTTAACAGATATACTTAATATTTAGACATTTTCCTGAAAACCGTTGTAACTACATAATCAGTAATGATCTAGAGAAATATATCTGTGTTTCCAGGTAGCTTGTCTAAAATGCCAGAATATTATGGCCTGTATGAAGCTGTGTGTGTAACTAATGGCTGGTTTTAGTCTACAGCCTCTGACATGAGATTTGAAGACACATTTTATGGAGCAGATATTATCTTGGGCGAGAAGAAGAGGCAGAGAATATTGAGTTCCCGCTTTAGGAATGAATATGTGGATGATCCAGGATACCGCACCTTCTTAAAAAGCTCATTCCAGAAGAGATGCCAGAAGGGGCTATAAAGGAAGCAAGAGAGAGAGAGAGAGAGAATGTTGATTAAAAAGCATACAGCATCGTTTGCGATTGGTTTGGTTTAATGGAACACTCAGTCTTACATTGAGCTAATCCATACGCCGGCTTCAGAAGCTGAAGTGCTTGAGTTTTGATTTCTTCAGTTAATTTATTAAAGATTTTGTAATGTTTTGCATTATGAAACTAAGGGGGAAACCAAGTGAGAGTAAGAGCAATAACACAGTGATATGCTGAGAAAACTTTCAGTCCTGCTTGCATTGACTTAAGCAGTAAAATTCCCTGTGCATTATAGGAGCAGATTCACATTCAGAAGAGGAAATATTTTAGTAAAAAGAGGTAATTTCAGTGGCTCACTTTTTTCTGTGGACAGGAAAGGATGTTAAGTTCAATAATAGCAGGTTTTGTAAAATATTTTTAAAACAAATACAAATATGTACAACATTAAGACAAACAAAAGCAATGCTGTATTTACTTTGTAAAGTGCTTTTACATTTTTATGTCACTACGGCTTTAAGTGGGGTTTGATGTGGACTTAACTGTGGACATATATTTTTGGCTTTTAAGAAAGATATCTTCAGCACAGCAAGGGTGTTTTGTATATTTAAAGAGGCAGATTTTGGCAGTTATTTTTAAACATGTTTTTCATAAGGTCTATTAAAAATAGCTATTTGTAAAATATAATTTTCTTTCATTAAGTGTATGAGAATTAGAGTTTTTACATGCTTATAAGCCTAGTTTTGAAGGAATATATTATGGTCTACCTTTTAAAATATTCTGTCAATGTAATATGTTTTAAAATAAACAAACAAATAAATGCTGTCCTTTTTCTTGCAGCATTTTGTCTGTTGATGTGACTTTCAGTCCTATTATTTTATACCTATAGGAGTCAAGAGACTCCACTATATGCGGTATGCATGTAGTTTCCTGAACACGACTGAATATACACACATACAAGTACATGGCTTGCTATTAAAATGCAAACTTGATAAATAATGTACTTTAATTTTTTGTCTTTCTATTTCCCTTCAATCTTTGGGATCTTGACCTTTTTGGATGCTTTACAGAAAGCAGAAAGTCTGAATTTGTCTGAAATTCTTGGCTATGTGAAACTAGAAGAGAGCTTTATCAAAATGACATCATCTGTTTCTCGTAAATTTTACCATCAGCAGGATTTCTTACTGTCTGCCACAGGAAAAAGAGCCCTCTCAAAATCCAATTTAAGTCTGTATAGTGCTGTTTCTAGGGTTCTGCTTGCAAAAAAACCTAAATTATATGGACCCAAAGTATTTTTCATTACAAACCCCATCCTTTATACGCGAGGCACACAGATCTTTGTTTCACTGTAGCCCTTGCATGATTATTCTTATTTTTTCTATTGGACAGTGAAATATTTTAATTTATTATGTGACACCTCAATTGACAATTTAATTTTTCTGTATTACATTAACTATCTTTTCTTGTACCGTGAAATCACTCTGAATCTTTCGTCTAAGAAATTGCTTAGCTGTGACAGTTAGAATGTGTTTCTAATTGACAATACTTTCTCTAGAGGTAGTCAGTTGTGGTGGTACTGTCTGGCATATTTCAGAATATCAAAGCTCCTTCTGGTATTGTAAAGGAAAAATAAAATCTAATTATACGGTTGCAAAATGCAAGATTGTTGCTTCCTTCTAGAGTTAAATGCAGCTGATAACCTAATTACTGATGCTTAGCTTCAAAGTACTATTCTAGGATGAGTGCTTTTGTGATCCACTATGAATATTCAAAAAAGCTATGACATTATTAATTGGTTAAATACATATAGATACATTTTATAATTAAATAGATGATGTTATGAGGATACTACAGGGGCTAGAAATCAATGTACATTCTCTGCCTGGATCTGAGATGACCTGTTATGACACCATGAATAAACAGCCTCATCTCTGTGAAATGGATCCAGCATCTTTCTCTTCAAGTTCCTTGAAATTTGCTGATTAAAGTATTGCAAAAAAAATTTTAAAGCATTCATGCAAAAGACATCAGTTGGCTTGTTTCCCCTTCTGCCTTTCAGCAAAAAAATCTTTACTTTGGAAGTTCTAGAAAGATTCAAAATTATTTCTAACCTTTGTAAAGTGCTCTAAAATACCTGCTATGTAAATTGAAAGTGTAGTCATTGTCATGATTGCAGTTTCATGCCTCCTGTCTTGAGACCTCATGGCCCTTGCAAACTGAACTGGCTAAACAAGTGGCCTAGAAAGAGCTATCCTGTTTCTTTACAGTTCCTGAAAAGCCACATTTTTCAGTTTCATATCCAGTATTGATATGGAGCTTTCAGTTATACGAGAGAGCAGATTCACATGCAGTGGCTGGTGTATGCAGTGGTTGATGTGACATGCTCTGGGAAACCAGGATCTGGCCTCTATCTGAACTGGACAGGCGGATACTGAAACAGGGTTGTTTGCTGTCCGTGTAACCAGCTCTCAATAGCCAGGTTCTTGCTCCAGTAAAAAATGTTAGCGTGTTATTTTTGTCCTCATATTAGGGACAGGGGTGTCTTTTCTGATGAAAAAGCACATTGGCATTCATGACCATTTGACTTACAGTGTCTGTGTGAGGAAGAGTGAAGTGTTACCTTTAAAGACAGGCTAGTTGAATCAGCAGTGGTTTTCCTAGGTTAAAAAAAAACCCAAACCAACCATCTGTAGCAAGACAGCACTGCATACGTCAGGACAGGAGAACCATGCCCTTTTTGTTATCTTATTGATGCAAGAACAAAGTAATCATTTTGTGTATTCAGAAATCCCAAAGACTATGGGTGTGCTTGTGAGTGTACCCACACAAATTAGTGGTTTGACCAGGATACTTTTTTTTTTCAGGATATTCACACTCATCTGATGAAAAATATCAACAAAGAGTTTGAAGTATTTGAATTTATGCTGGCTTGTGAAGTAAAATGCTTTAACACTACAACTTTGATTTCCACATTTATAGCTAAAATCTGATAAAACCAAATTACTATAATTAGATAAAAATTAGATTACTTCTCTTGAATCCTATTTGCTCTTTTATTACTGTACAAAGCAATTATGTTGATACTTAATAGGAGCTCTACAATGTGTTGTGTTGTGCTACAGTGGTTAAAAATTTTCAATTAAAACTAAAATATTTTTACTTTCAAGCTTGTTTGTACTTTCTGGCTGTGATATAAGTGAACAGCAAACTCTTGTGACAGAGAAATTGATATGATACCCTGATACTTATAAACAAAATATAACAAGATAGAAGCTGCCCCTATTCGTGCAGTTCTGCCATTTCTGATTTTGTACAGTGTTCTCCAGTGTAGAAGACATAACAGAAAAAAATTACTGGTAAGCTAATTACTGCCTGAATAATCATCTGGGTAAATGACAAATAGTTGTATTTGTTACCTGTTCTGCTTGATCTAGCCATCTCTATTTAGTGGCACAATCACAACTGTTAACTTTGACGAAGGCAAAATTATAATTTCACTTGCTGTTACGAATTACTACTTTTTCTTCAGTCTCTGCATTTTGTAGTGGTGTTTGTTTCTTGTTAACCAGCTGAAGTATTTCATACCAGTTCCCAATAGCACGTTAGCAGGAGAGAAAGCTTATGTATGATGGGCAAGAGGAATACTTCCTGCACATATCTACAAAAGGCATATCCATCTTCCTTTAAAATTGCAGCACCATCTAATAAATATATCGCACACCTTCAAACTTCAAAAGACATCTCTAAGGTTTCTAGTCTTGAATTGCCAATGTGTTAGATAGGTTTTTGTTCTCTGACACATCCAGCAAAAAGAAAATGAGTGATGATATGGTAGGGCATAAAAGTTTTACTGGAGTTCGTCTGAGCTGTTGTATGTACTGTCTACGTGGTTATGGCTTCACTGTTACTGTCAGACTGAATTGTCCTGCAGCCATACTGCTGAGATGTTAACCTCAATACTTTACTGTGTTTCCTCTATATCTTGATTTGTAGGCAGAGCTGGTAGCTGCCAAAACTTTATCCTGTAGAGCCTGTTCTGAGTTACTAAGAACTTCGGCAATTTAGATATATTACAGTCAAAATTTTTATCTCTCAGTTTGTGCCTGAAAAAGGTCAGATAACTCTACTTTAAGTAGTTTGGTCATTTGGAAGAGGAAGACTAAGGAAATAAAATCTTCGTTCTCTCTGTCCTAAAGTTTCCCAGCTATTTATCTGGAAACCTATGTGGTTCCTTTATGCAGTGAAACAGGGACTTGCTGGTGGATGGGGAAACAGGTGTTTCCCATTCAGTATCGGAAATAGGGTTTTTAGTGTCTCTATAAATGTGCTGTCATTTGACTGAGCTATCATAAACTGAGTGTTCTGTGGACAGGGCCTTGAGATAAGGTCATGGAAGAGCCTGTACCACTTGCAATGCTTGTCCCGCCTCAGTGCCCTTCTGGTGTTGGAGGGGACTGTGCATGTATTGCCGCAACAGTCAGCTCAGCACTGACCTTGGCAGGCTTGCCAACTGGGAGGGCCCATTTTTGTTCACTCTGGTTACTTAAATGAAGAACAGAGACAGGCTCTCCTTTGTTCTCAAACAAAGGAGACCTGCTAATGTTGCTGCAGTAGTATAGAAAAGCAAGAGAAAAAAATTCTGACTTCAGTACAACAGTGTAAAGAGTCGAAGACAGACAGGGAGAATTTGTGGAGCTGGAACGAGAAATAGGGAGACCAGATTCTGAAAAACAGATTTGTTCACAGTCCTCTACAGAACCCAGGATGTCTGAGGCTCAAATTTCTTATAAGCAAATGGCTGTGAAATGTACCTGCAGCTTACTGGCTGGTTGCCTTTAGGAACAGCTATTCCTGATGCCAGTTACATCATTAACTGAAGGAGTAGTCATCTTTGTTCTCCCAAGGATCTGATCCTGCTGTACAGATTGAAAGTCAGTTGCATGTGATGAGGTTTTATTTTATTTTTTTTTAAGATTGGTTACTAGAAAAAAAATCATGTGTTTGTGTGCATTTAAATTCTTATGCTAGAGTTAAGGTTGCAAAATGAGGAATACAGCCAACAACAGAATTTTCCCAGAAAAAAACGTAATGTTTGAAGCTTCCTTATATGTTCCTTACAGATCTAGTCACTAGAGAAACTGTGGGAAGGAATCACCATAGTGACTCTCTGGGATGCACAGGGGTTAAAGCAGGGAAGAGTAGAGATGAGGCACTGCATTCCCAAAGGGCATTTCTTGACACAGTACTAACAGTTGATGGCAATGTCATGCTGCATTATTGAGGAGAAAAGGCTTAAGGAACAGTGTAATGGAACAACATTATCTGTGAAAAGTTTCCATGTCTAAAAGTGGTCCACTGCAGTCCATGTCTGTCCCTTTCTCTGTGAGCATGTGCACTGGACATAAGTAATAAACAAAGCTGCTGCCTCAGGCCAGTCCTGATGTGGCAGCCATGGGTGGCTTGCATGAACCTGTTGTTTCCCTTAAGAGTTCTGTTAGATAAGTGAAAGCAGGAACAGGAGGATTTGGTATATAAATATATATATATATTTTTTTTTTTAAATCCAGACTGAAGGAGGAGCAGAAAACAAGGTATTATTTTTCTTTTTCCTATTGAGCTATTAAAATAGCAATAAGATAGATTTCTGGGCTACATACCTCTTCTTTTTGCCATTTCAGGTCCTCTCAAAGGAAAGGCTGGAGTATTTCTGTTCTCTGCCTGCCCATTTTTGTAGCTCCCACTTCAAAGTCTCCTGCCAAAGGCAGAGGAATATTAGCTAAAATTTTTCTTCCAACTCCAAGCACACAAGTAGAAAAATCAGACAGCTTTCTGTCTTCCTTTGACAATTGTGTGGACCTAAAATGCAAAGGACAGAGGTCTCTGGTAAGGGAAGCAGTTCAGTGTCTCCAGTTCTGTACATGACTTTGGCATACAATGAAGGACCTTGCTTAATGAGTGTTATTTTAGTATGTATATCTGACTGAGTTAGTGTCAATGTGCTGAAAGCTGGTCTCTTGGTCCAAATTTGCTCACGCAGCTCGTTCTTCACATGCCCCAGATTTGAAATTCTTTACTGAAAGCATCCTTCGTGACTGAAGCATCTTTGTCTGTAACATCTGGAGTGAAGTCCTGATTCCACTGAAATCAATTATAAATTCCCCCTTGATCCTGGATTTTCAGTCCTTGATCTTAATTTAAGGAGAATATTTGCAGTTACAATAACTAGAAAAATAATATATTTTACTTCTAATCAAACAGTATATTCCTGTAGAGAAAATCGAATCAGTCAGAAATTAATAAATGAGCAGCATGCATTAGATAGCAACATACTTGACTTCGCTGATTTGTTGAAATAAAAAAGGAGTTGTAGGTTTCTTCATGATTAAGCATTTTTAAGATATCATTTATGCACAAAGTGTCTTTGATTTAATAAAAAGAAGACCAACAAAGCTGACTTGGGTATGACAGGGGGTAGATAAAAAAGATTAGATTTTCTTGGAAATTATTATGGGGACATAAGCTGTGTACAAAGCTGTAGCAGTAGTATGAGATTTTTTTTATAATTTTTTTATTATTATTTTAGGTTTATTTTCACAGAACAGATATCCCAGGCCCTGCAAGCAAAGCACCACAGTTCCATGTCCTATGGGAATGAAGTGCCTCCACTTTTCTTCCTGCTCTGTCTATTGTTTGCCCTGGAGAAACACATAATGACTCTTTCCTACAATTTGTCTAGTGATTGAAACTATTTGATGGGGTGTCTTTGAAACAGATTATATATTTACATGAACAGAAGAGGATTTGACTTCTGAAAAACAGTAAGATATCTGAAATAAATCTAGAAATGAATTTCAGTATTTATACAGGGCGGGGTAGGAGCTCTCACAGGTGAGACATGAACTAGAGGTCTAAGCAGTCACTTCTGAACTTCAGGAATCTAATTCCCAGGGAAACGTTGCTTTTCCCCAGAGTGCTTCCCCTATGAATTTTTGCTAGTTTTGGAGTTCAGGCTGAACTGGCTAGGAATAGTGGCAAACAGCTGATGAGGTCTGCTCCTAGCAGGCCCTACTATTATCTGGAAAATAACCTTGTCACTGTTGTGTCTCCGTGCTTCCTCTGTGGATTTTTATTCACCTGTAGCATTAAGACTTGGCTTGAGACAGGCTGAGTGTGTTCTGCTTCGCTTGTTCATGTGCAATGCCTGTATGGTCTGTAGATGGGGAGCAGTGCTTCCCCAGCTAATGAAATGGATGTTGGCTGTACTGCATAGTTGGAGACTACTGAAAAAAAGATGAAAGAAGCATCTTCTTCACTACAAGAATCAGTGGTGAGTACTGCCATAAGCTAAAAGCAAAAAATGTGGGTTTTTGAATAGTCTCACCCTTGTCATCCACAGCTGAAACACAACAACGTGGCACAGCGTATTGTGACAAGAGCTCACAACTTTTGACACCACCTTCCTGTGTGATTTTGTCTTTGCTTAGAGAAGTTAGTGAATGTGGCACCATGTAAACTGGTCCAGTAAGTATATTTTAAAAATGGAAGGTCTGATAGATGGTACGTTGTCATATAACACAAAGAGGAACATGAGTAAAACTCTTCAGTAGCTCCTTTCTGTCAAGGGAAAGTCAAGCAGAAACTACATGAGAGGGTTGCTGTAACTGGAAGTAAATATTTGCAGAAAGAACTTTGAGCTGCCAGACACCAGCCACTCAGACAGTGGTGGTAAGTATCACCATGTTCTTAGCAAACAAGCAGGACCAAGGCATGACCAACCACTGCGGAAGTTCTTCCCCAACATTTTGAACACTAGGTAAAAAGGATGATTTAAAGTGACTGTTGAGATCCCTGAAGTCTTTGTCCCCAAAAGAAAATGGATGCCTGAGATACAGTAACAGTGTTGTGCTGTAGCACCCTAAGATTTTGGAATAATCAAAGAAGAGCCTGTGTCTCTGGGAAATTCACCTATTGTTTGGCCAGGCTTCCACTGCTGGGGATTCTACTTGACAAGCTCTGTAGGCACACACATAGACCACAACCTCTACAAATAAATGGGATCAGCGTGCATTGCACCCAAGTTTCAGCACTTTGTCCTGTGGTACCCCCTCAAAGCTATATATCAATAGGTACTTTGTGAAAAATAAACAGAAAACGCAATAATAGACACTCATTGTGAAGTGTCCATAAATTAACTGCTGAGATAGTAGTGAGAAAATTGATGTCAATTAGTAATGTGTTAAAAAGATGCAGGAAATCAATTGACAAACCCCAGGAGGGTAATCGCTTGCCATCAGAATTATTAATTTCATAATGTGTTTTAAAAGAAAGGACAAAGTAGCCACTGAGGGAGGCCCTGGAGGAAAACAGTACTGGTATGTCACCACAATTGATTTCTCAGTGATTAAAAGCAACTGGTCTTAGTGACAAGTTAAAAGCTTCCAGTTGAAAAGGAGATGTGACCTCTGGGCCAGGGGATAATTCTGCTTCGCTATGATTGCTGTGGAAGGAGTGACAAAAAGAGTTGGTAGACCTTAACAGATGTGCTGGTATCTGGTCACAGGTGTATTCACCAGCTTTACCACTTCTCTGGCTTGTCTTGTCCTCTTCCTTGCCTAAGCCTGTCTTGTACCTTACCAGTCAAGGATGAAATGACAGTTCAGATCTGAGATAAGAATATCTCCACTCCTCCCATGGTGGTGTAGTGAGAGAGCAAGTCTGACTCCGTAGTGGATACTATTGCAGAAATTTCTTTGACATGTCCGACGGTACTTTAAGGGAAGAAGGACAAGAGTTTCCTTTTGTCCACATAGAGCAACATCACAGAGGTTTTTCAAATGAAGGATGGGGGGCTGGAATCCCCTGCTAAACACCGTGTAGCACCAATATGAGAGCTGGCTGTGTGTCAGCTGCAAGTTTTATCTCAATGAAAATTATAACAATACAGCAATTATAGCTTAGTTCTGCTATAAGAGCAGTCTCTGGCATCCCCTTACTGTTGTCAGGCCATGTAATCCATTTTCTCTAGTGAATTATGTGGTATTCCCGATGGCAGAAACACTGCTTTGCATTTTGCTGCATTTCTTTTTGTCTGGATTTTTTGTTTTATCCTTTGCATATAGCCCTTAGCCAATATAGTTTCCTTACTAGGAGCTATCCCTTTCTGTATGGTGCTTCTTGCCCCAGCAGTTTTAATGTGCAAAGGGCCAGGTATTGTGGATCAATGAAAATATTCTTATGGAATCATAGAATCATTAAGGTTGGAAAAGACCTCAAGGATCATCGAGTCCAACTGTCAACCCAACATCTCCTAACCCACTAAACCATGTCCCTAAGCACCACATCTACACATTTCTTGAACACCTCCAGGGATGGTGGCTCCACCACTTCCCTGGGCAGCCTGTTCCAATGCCTGATCACTCTTTCAGTGAAGAAATTTTTTCTAACATTCAGCCTAGACCGCCCCTGGTGCAACTTGAGGCCATTTCCCCTTGTCCTATCACTTGTTACTTTAGAGAAGAGACCAGCGCCCACCTCACTACAACCTCCTTTTAGGTAGTTGTAGAGTGTGATAAGGCCGCCCCTCAGCCTCCTCTTCTCTAGAGTAAACAAATCCAGTTCCCTTGGGCTTTCTTGGTAAGACTTGTGCTCCAGACCCTTCACCAGCCTTGTTGCCCTTCTCTGGACCTGCTCCAGCACCTCGATGTCCTTCTTGTGGTGAGGGGCCCAAAACTGAACACAGGATTCAAGGTGTGGCCTCACCAGTGCCGAGTACAGTGGCACAATGACTTCCCTAGTCCTGCTGGCCACACTATTTCTGATGCAGGCCAGGAGGCCACTGGCCTTCTTGGCTACCTGGGCACACTGCTGGCTCATGTTCAGCCGGCTGTTGACCAGCACCCCCAGGTCCCTCTCTGCTGGGCAGCTTTCCAGCCACTCTCGCCCAAGCCTGTAGCGTTGCAGGGGGTTGTTGTGACCAAAGTGCAGGACCTGGCACTTGGCTTTATTGAACCTCATACAACTGGCCTCAGCCCATCGGTCCAGCCTGTCCAGATCCCTCTGCAAAGCCTCCCTACCCTCAAGGAGATCAACACACCCGCTCAATTTGGTATCATCAGCAAACTTACTGAGGGATCACTCAATCCCCTCATCCAGGTCATTGATAAAGATGTTAAACAGGACAGGTCCCAAAACTGATCCCTGGAGAACACCGCTAGTGACCAGCTGCTGCCTGAACTTAACTCCGTATTCCACGACTCTCTGGGCTCGGCCATCCAGACAGTTTTTTATCCAGCAAAGGGTGTTCCTGTCTAAGCCATGAGCCACTAGCTTTTCTAGGAGAATGCTGTGGGACATGGTGTCAAAGGCCTTGCTAAAGTCCAAGGAGATTATATCTTCTATACAGTTCTGTATATACTCCTGTAGTGTCAGAGACAGACTAATGCTTAGTTTCTATCATGAGCTTCATGTTCTTTTTGTCTTGTTGCAGAGTGAGTAAAGATTTTGAGTGTGCATTTAATTTTGTATTGGCTCTGAATCTTTTAGAATTCCTTAGGGTGAAGTTCTGGGTTAAAGTTCAGGCCAGAGTGGAAATAACTCAGGAGTCCTCGCTAAATCAGTAGCCTACATGAATATCCTTTTTTTCCTGGTTTTAGCCTTTCTATGATAGTATGTTGCAAAAATGTCAGTCAATGACTGCATTAGAACTAATTGGTGACAAGAATGTTGTGCAGGACACTCAAATGTTTTGCACAAGTACAGTTAGATGATGTTAGGTGGCCAGGTTGGATGGGGCTTTGACCAGCCTGGTCTAGTGGAAGGTGTCCCTGTCCATGGGAACTAGGTGATCTTTAAGGTCGCTTCCAGCCCAAACCATTACATGATTCTATGGTTTTATTATATGAGGACCTCATTCTAAAACATAACTTTGGTAAAAAAGAGCAACAGAAGAAAGCCCAAATTCTATATCTGTACAATTGAGACAGCAGCCTTGGAATATAAAATATAATCCTAAGTCTGTGTTTTCAAATTGATCTTAGACTTCAGTAACTCATGAGCAATGCAGTCTTTTGAACTGGAAGTCTTTTAGTAGCTTCCCCACAGAGTTAATGAAAAGCTATGAAGGTACTCCATTTGATAGTGATTATGTCGTTAGCAGTCCTTAGAGATAAGGAATTATGCTTAGTGACAAACGGTCACTTTTACAGAAATAGAGCAGTAATTTAACCACAATTTCTAGTTTTTGCTTTGTCTATATATGTGAAATATTTGATCTTTGACTTAGCGTCTGATGTAGTTGGATTTTTAGTCAGATGTATTCTGTAATGCAGCACACATCCTCCAACAGGAACCTGCATGCTTTTTCTTCTATTCTAAAATGGAAAGGCAACTGTTTGAGTACAGCTTTTGGAAGGTTTGTTTGTGTTTGGTTTGTTTGGGGCTTGTTTTGTTTTTGTTTTAGTAGGAAAGGAGCTGGCTTCTGCAGAAAATACGGAAAGTATTTGGAAATAAAGTGTGATATATTCTGCAAAACAGGCTGTTTCCTTTTGTTCTCAAGCTCTAAAAGCAGTCTAAATAGGAAAGCAGGAGGTGAGCTCATAGCACAGCACGGGCTGTACTCAGGCATACATTCCTGAAGAAATAAAATGAAGTATAGATTGGAGAAGGGAATCAAGGTATTCAGAATGAATGTTCACTGAATTTTACCAAGAATTTATGAACTCATAATAACCTCTTTGCAGCAAAATTAATCCTGATTATCTGTTTTTGAATCAAAATAAGGGGATACATATACTCGTAGGTCTATCTCTTCTAATCATGATTTTATGGGGTAGAAGGGGCATTTCAAGTGCATAAATGTGAAGTAATTTTTTCTTAAATGACCAACAATGCATATTATAAAAAAGAAACAATAAGACAAAGTAATCCTTAATGGTTCAGTCCTTTTAGTTTAGCTGGCAGGTGTGATCATTACTTTTTTAGTTATTCAACTTTAGTCTGAGTATTTTTAAATGAGAAAATAAGAACAATCTCAATTAAGCCCTACAGACCCAAAGAATGTATTTTAAAACCCGACTTAAAAAAATTCTAAAGTTTCTCTTACAACAGAAGGATCAATGTACATCTAAATCCATCATTTTGAATGAAAGCCCATTTCCGTTTTTTTTCAATATAGAAACACATTATTTAATTGATTTGTTGTTTAAGATGAAATGTTGACAATACCCTTAATTAAAATGGAATGAAAATATTCCATTAAAACTCTTCGAAGAGAAACTTAAGTGGGGTCCCTTGGCAAAGGGTTTAAGGCTTGAGATGTGGTGGCTGGTACCGGTCAGGACTTGGAAGGTGGCTTCCCTCCAGTGCACTGTCATCACTCTGCTCTCTGTTCTTCTTGTGAATTGATTGTTGGTTGGTTGCTGACATGAACAAGATATCCTTTAAATCTCATTGGGATTTAATAAGATTGGATGTATTCTTTAATTAAGTACAGGGAACATAGCCTTATAAAAAAGCTTTTCATCATTAAAAAAGAGAAGTCTTAAAAAACCTAATTTTCAAGCAGTCTTTAAATAGTCACTGAGGCAGTAATTGCTTCCTCCTCCCCAGCCTTCCAGAGACAACTTCTTTTCTGCATTTGGTAGGAAAGTGCCAAACCCTGCTCAATAGTTAGTTCCCCAATTATTATTTTTTTTTCCATGGTTTCTTTTGCATTTTGGCATCAAGTGAAACTTTACTTATTAAACATCAACACATCACTCTCTACAAGAAATGAAAAGGTACTACAAAGATACTGTGAAAGAGGGAACTGTCCTTTGAAGGAGAGAAATCTGAGTTTTTCTCTCCAAACTTAGCATGAAGAAGTACGTGTTCCCTGAGTAACAGAAAGCCCATGCAGTTAATCATGAGTAGAGTGACTGGAGTACCATTTTCCAAGGTTTTCCAACCAAGAGGTAGTCCTGCCCAAACCAGCCTGGCTGGACATTAGTAGCTGTGGCTTGGCTTTGCTGATAGTCCACGTGCTAAAAACAGTAGCAACATGAAGATTTGTAAAATGCATAAGGTCCTAAACAGAGACAGCAACAGGAGTGGAGATTATTTTAGGTTAAATATGTACAGATTACCAAGGCACGCTGGAAATCAATGACCCTGCAGAAATGCATAGTTTTAGTTCCTTGTTTTTCTTGCCAGTTGAGGGGCAGCTGTGTTAGGAGGAGATAAATGCTGGGGTAGGTATTGCGAAATCTCTGTTGCTGAAGGTCTTTAAGAACACCTTAGGACAACATCTGTCTAAATCAGGTCAAAAATAGCAAGATCTGTTTCGAGGGAGGAGGTGTGGTTCTTTCTGCCCCCATTTTGTGATGCAAAAAGGATGAGTTTTTCAAAGACCTTAAACTGAATAAACTATGGCTAGTGAGGTGTAAGCTTTGATTATGGCTAAGTACTGTGTGATAAGTTTTCTGTGGTCAGTCAAGGGAAATATTGGCTGTAATGGCATTAAGGAGACATTTACAATCTAATTTTTTTTTTCAAAACACGAAGGCTTAAATTTTGTCATCAGATGAAGTCAGTTTATATTGAGACTAGTTAAAAATATCTAATCTTTTGTTTGTCAAATTTCATTGTCCTGCTAAAGAAGATACCTGAATCTTAATTCTGTGTAGAGAAAACTATTCTATCAGAGGAAAACAATCGGGAGAGATTATATTTCATCCTTAATATGGCTGTACTACAGCAATGCTACTATCTTGAATTCTAGATTGATTTAATTGAGCTCTAATGAACAAAATTAGTTGTCCTAGTGTAATTAGAATCTCAACTGAATGATTTAGCAAATGAACACAATGGTAATTGTGGCTGACTTGATCTTTCTGCAACCTGAGTTTCTCAGCTGCTTCTGTCTCTTTTCCTCTCCCTGTGTAAAAGATGGCCAGTGACCCCAAAGAGTGAGTGCTGGAGCTGCTCTTTAATGCTGCTTACGGAAGCAGTCTCACTGCAGGACAAATTGCAAAGTTAGTGAAATGAAGACTGAAGAATCTAGCCTGTTACTGGTGACAGGCTGGAGAAAAGTCAGTTTTAGTAGTTGTAGAATGCTGAATGGAATGGAGATAACAGCCTGAGCATCCGAGAGACCAAGATGACCCTGAGAGAGGGGAGACCCAGAGGGAGACAACATGGAGCAAGAGAGCACTTCCGGACAGAGCCTCATCTGAATACCATGCATGACATGCATGATATGGCGTATACCATTGGCCCATTTGGGTCTCAATCCTAAACCTAAGGTCAAATCCTAGGCTAGTAATGGGGGCTGTGCTCCCTCCCAGTTTCTCCTGCACATGCAGACACTGGCACAGCAGAGAAGCTGAAAAGTCCTTGACTGTCCTGGCAGCAACTATAAACATCAGTATGTTATCAGCCGCCTTCTCAGAAGAAATCCAAAACACAGCCTCACACTAGATACTAAGAAGAAAGATACTTGTCTCAGCGGAAACAAGGAAATACATGAAATGTTAAAAAAGTAAGCATGCAGTAATATCCTCCTTTCACCTGATTTCATGAATATGTGTGACACCTTTCTAGAACTTGGCCAGTGCACTGAGATTTTTGTATGTGTGTGTGTGTGTATCTGATTTTATATGACTACCCTTTGGTTGCCATGCTGTTTCTTACCCTAGCCCAAAAGAAGGACTGCTATGTATTGGCTTCAAACAGGGAGGCAACTTACTTTTTTCCTGATAATCTGTACATGAAAAAGGAATGGGGAAGATTAAGCCATCCCAGTTAGGATTCCTGTACCTGTCTGGGTATCAGTGTGAAAAAAAGGAATACACATTTCCTGGTCTGTGTCACTGGTCATTGACATGCTGCAGCATGGAGACTAATGCCTGTGGAACAACCAGCTAATATGGTGGAGCCATCCAGATGCTATCAAACCTTAGCAGCAAATACAGTCAAAAAGGAGGAAAGACTCCCATCCTAGCCACTTTCTGGTGTTCAGAAGTGTTGCACAGAACTGAAGAACCTGTCATGAAAGGAATACACAACAGATTACCCAGATGCAGGGGGAATAAAATCTAATAACATGGGAAAAATGACTGGTTTTGTTGATTTTTGAGCATCTGTTTCCTGGAATATGTATGTATAAATAAAATATGAATGCAAATGAAAAATAAATATTACAGACCTGAATTTCCCTTAGGCAGATCTATTCTGCAGACAGAGAGTTGAGGGTAAAGCTTGTGTCGGAACAGATAGAGAAGTTACATGCTTTGTCAAAGTTATAGAGCAAAGAACTCATAGTGTCCCGCCACCTAGATATCTCTCCTCTCTCTGTTATCCATCATACTGAGTCTTCAAGGAGATTATGAAGTATTGCCGATGAGAAGATGCCCCATTCTGACTATAGGTCTGCTCATCTCTAAGTTCATTCTGTCATCAAGGTTGATTTATGGCTCTGTGATGCAAACAGGAAAAGATGGTGAGAAGTGCAAAGCAGAAGAGGGCCTTTACACCTGGGATTTGCTGCAGCTGCCAGGGTAAACTGCCTGTTGGTTCAGCACCCGGAAGACAGGACTTGAAACCCTGAGTAAATAGTATCCACTTGCTGTCCATCTAAATTGCAAAGTGTCTGTAAGCACAGGTTTTAACGAGGCTCCCCACAGAGGACTGAATGGTTTCGTCTGAGCTCTCAGTCTGGCAGAAAATATGGCTCTTAAGCAGGAAATGTACCCTTATTATGAATGGCTCCTGGTAGTGGGGAAGCAATGTTACTTACAACGAGTGCCAAGGTATTAATCCCTGCAGCAATATCAAACACATTTTTTCTTTCTCTTGCATTCTGAATGGGATACTCTGGAAGAATCCAAATCACATATGGGAGTTTTTCTTTATTTTCTGTGAAATTCCAACATTTCCGCTCTGGAAGTTTAGTAAATCCTCTGAAGCAATTTGTATTGAATTGCTGTGGTACAGTGATTCACACAGCAGTTCTATTTATGGACCTGATCAAAATTGCATTGAAATAGTTCTATTGATTTCTGTGGGCTCTGGATCTCTCCCATTATAATTAAACTTTACTACAAAGCATACTTTGTTCTGGAATTAAACAGGATTTTACTCTTTTCCCCATGACAGATAAATTGCTTCTCTGTGGAGATACAGCATATTTGCTATAGCATCCATGGTAAGTAAAATTCCAGCTTGAAAGAATTAACTCTGCCATTTAGCAATACATCTATGAGTATGTTAACCTATCCACCTCTGCCTGCCGTTCATGTCGGGAAGAAGATTCACTGGATTGCAGAAGAAGATTTATCAAAAGGAGGTTTCATGAAATCAGAAGTATTTATTTTCGTTATGCTGGCAGGTTGTTGCCACAGACATGACCAAAAAGGTCTGGTGTTATATTTTTTTTGTACATGGACATGAAGTTAGGAGGTATTCCCAAAAGTCTGAATGCTGAATGTTTTATGGCTTTGATAAAACCACATCATTAAAGTTCGTGTAGTGCCACAGTGTATGAATCATTCAATGTAATGTGAAGGTGTATATCTGTCTGTGTATAATGAGTTAGGTAGGTTAAATCCTCTAAGAAAGGAACTACAGGGTCCCATAGCTTATTTAAAGAATGTCTAGCTTATTCACCCCGTCTCAGAGAAAATCCATGAATAGTATGTCAGGTCTTTAAAGAAGCCACCTAGGAATATTGAAGGGTAGCATGCTGAGCAAATGGTTCAGTTGAGAAATGAAGACCATTGTTATTGGGCCAGCCTGTTCATGTAATGAGTGAGGAAAAAAAAAGGAAGTTTTATCTTTCTGTCCCAGACTTAATTTGACTGAGAAATCTACCTGAATTGCCCCAAATCAATCACATTTACAAGATATTTCACTCTTTTCTATGCACCCAAAGGGACTGTACTGCTACAGATGGTGTACTGAGACAACACATTTCATTTCTACCAGTCCATTAGAAACGTCTTCTCCCTCCTGTAAGCTGGGTGTCATGAAAAGTTCTGTCGTCACTGCGTTATAACATCACTTGTGCTTTCTTGAGGAGTCAGCTGTCCTTTTACCTTTGAGCTTTTTCTGGGATTCAGAAGAAGAAATCTGCAACTAGAATGGGTGGAAATATGAAGAGATAAATCAGCATCATGTTCACATGTTGCCCGCATTCATTTTACTAGATTCTTGCTTGCTAGTTGTGGTAGTCAGTGAAAAAAGGGGTAACATGGAAAGAACAGTTCAATTAGAGATATCATTCACCAGCCCCAAGTCAAAATTCATAGGAAACATCGCAAAATTCTGTGCCTGCAACTCACAAACTCTCCCAAGCTGCTGGGTTCAGGTATTGGGAAAAGCTGTAATGTGACTTTTAGTTTGGATTTACAAGAAGTTGTGTTGGACAGGAAATTGTTAGAGTTATTGGCTCAAGGACTCATGTGTCCATATTGCCACTGGGTGTATTGCTGGTGCCATGACATCCTGTTCTCTCTGTCAGACCCTTTGCAGCTTGTCTTCCTTTGAGGAATTGTCTTTGGTCTCTTGTTAATGTACATGGTTGCATTTGTATTTTTGATTATTTTGTAATATCAGATCAATATATGACATTATTTTACTTGGACTTACCAGTGCCAGCTCAGCATATCTTAACATACTATTTTTCATTTTAAGCAATGACTGTTCAAGGACTTGTATATGCTTATTTCTTAATCTCTTTTTTGTGTGTGTGTGTGTGTGCATGCACATACAATTTGTTTTTGGTGTCTCACCACCCTCATGTGAAAAATTTATTCCTAATAGCTTACGTAAATCTGCCCTCTTTCAGATTATAACCATCACCCCTCATCCTGTCACTGCACTCCCTGATAAAGAGTGTTTCCCCATCTCTCCTGTAGGTCCCCTTTAGGTACTGGAAGGCTGCTATTAGGCCTCGGGGCCTTCTTTTCTCCAGGCTGAACAACCCCAATTCTCTCAGCCTGTCCTCACAGGGGAGGTGCTCCAGCCCTCTGACTAATTTTGTGGGTCTTTTTTTCTATTTTTTCCTGTGAGAGTGGTGAGGCACTGGCACAGGTTGCCCAGAGAAGCTGTGGATCCCCCATCCCTGGAGGTGTTCAAGGCAAGACTGGATAAGGCTTTGAGCAACCTGGTCTAGTGGAAGGTGTCCTTCCCCATGGCAGGGGGGTTGGAATTCAATGATCTTTATGGTCCCTTAGAACCCAAACCATTCTGTGATTCTGTGATAAATGGAAAGTGGTTAAAAGGCACTGTGCTTGCTTTTCTGAGCCTTACTAACTTTCAAAATGAGCTGAGTTTTTCCTTGAGTAATAGTTGCAACTAATTGTACTTCATGATGTATTTTGAAAAGAAGACCGACTCCAAAGTGCAACCCTTGCAAAGTTCCAGAAGTACTCCAAAGGAAAAATCAGTGTCTCTCCAATTTTAAATTATTATTTTAAACTGTTATTTAAGAGAATTACCTGAAGTCTTTAAACCAAGAACATTTCTTTTTAGATTAACAGATATTGAGCATTAATGAGATTGCTATTGCTGGGCAGTCTGAATGTTTTATGTACTTAAAAAAAAGTTGACTTGTATTCTGTGCTTAATTACATTTGTATATTGAGCAAAAATAATAAAAATAGAGGAAAAAGCAGCTAGAAGGAGAGAACTTACATTCAAGGAACTGTAAGGGTTTTGGAAAAAGCAGCCATACCCAAAAGCCATAGCCACTCCTGCACTTATATTTCTGCCTAGAAGTGCACAGGTGCAGTGAACTATATCAAGTTGCACAGCTAGGTGTGACATGGAAGGTCTCTCCTGATAAGCCCTGAGCTATTGTCAGCGATGCTCCTCCGTAGAACAGGGACAGCAGGGCTTTCATTTTGAAAGAAAAATGCACTCAAAGAATTACAATTTATAATCTGAATTTTCATTTCAGAACCAGAAGAAAACAGAAAGGTTGCTCAGAGCCCGAGCCTACCAAATTCAACATTGTCCCTTCCTCTGGAGAGAAAGGCTGCTCCCATGGGTTCAGAGTAAATCCCTCATATGAAAGGCTGCTCGTGTGCTTTGAAAAACAGCTCAAGTCACCCAGCTCTTAATAATCTTACTCCTGCAAATATTAAATTTCAGATTTTGAACTGTGTTTTTCAACTGGTGCTAAAGGGAAATCTATCTGACCCTGTTAACCTTGGATTAGAATTTGTTAGACAAGTTTGTTTACCAAAGGAGATTTGGAAAAATAGAGAAATCCCATGAATAGTGAAAATTCAATAGTAATCTCTTCTAGAGCAAGGGTTTCAGGTTATCTAAGGTTTACACTGTTGGTTGATTAGCTAGGCAGATGTGTGTGTGGGGACAAGTATCTTTAAATTAATTGAGTCCTTAGTACTGAATGTGTCTTTGTAGGTGGATGTTGCCTCTGTTTTTCAGTCTAGTATTGGCACCTCCTTGAAAAATGCACCAGGAAAAAAAGGAAGAACTATTCTTGTGGCATGTAGAAGGAAAATAATTACGTGGACATTGGCACTGGATTATTACAGAGCGGTTTCCTGTTGTGATCTTTCACAGTTTCTGGGTATAGCTTTTGCTAAATAAAAGTCCACGTTAGGACATCTTTCTGAATATCCGAGCCTGTCTTCCTAAGAAAATCTACCTTTGTAATTGGTCCATAAATACCCATAGTGGATTATCAGTTCTTTTCACAGTAGGCTAGGCAGGAGATATGTTTTCAGTTTACTATGTGAAACATTTTTACCATTGCTTTAAAAGCCATGTTGATGTTAGAGCTTGAGGCTTTGGACATTGCTTTTGGGCTGTAGCCATTTTCATATTTGTGAAGTCTGCGTGATAGGATGCAAAAAGTTGCTTAAATTGCTAAAATGCTAAAAAACATTTAGAAAAATGTTTTTTTCAGAAGGGAGATGCATGGCAGCCACTGTGTAGATGTACTGAGGACCTTCTTGGTACGCGTTATTAACACACTACTTTGGTTTTCTCTTGCATGTAAACCGCACAGGTTTGATAGAACAGTAGCAACTTGATACTGCCGTGGGAACTGAATTGGTTCTCTGCCTGCTTTGATATGCTGGCAAATTAACAGTTTTCAGAACTGGAGGATACACATTTAAGTGTTGATTTTGCCTTGAAAGTTAACTATTTCAAATGCATTATCCATCTGCATATTTATGTGGCTTTACCTAAAAGAGGCAATCAGTTAAAAATATGTTTCCCAGTGTGTGTCTTAAACCAACAGAGTCAATTATGTATGTGCTTGTTTCTGCAGAGGCAGTTTTTTCCAGATACTGAATGGCTGGTTTGCATCTGTGCAAAAGACACCAAAACACTACGTTGCAAGTCTGTAGATCACTTTTCTAAGTGGAGAATCATTTGCCCTTGGGAAAGCAAATGTGGAACTGAAGGCATCTTTTTATATTTGATGTGCATTAAAAAGCACTTATTACTCTATAGTTCATAACTGTTATGCTGTAACTATCTAGAGAAGCATTTTAAATTTATCCGTCACATGTCAAAACAAGTGAAGAAATGTTTGGAGCAGGTTATAACCTCCCTCTGTACATGTTTCATGCATCATATATTCTTTACAAACATATCAGTCATAAAGTACCAAACATGAAATCTCAGCTTCACTTTAGCTTTGTCCCAAAACATATTTTGTAGAAATATGTGAATATTTGATTTCAGAAGCATATTTAGTGGGAGCCCACAAACAAGGTGGAAGTTTTATGTGTGTGTTTTTCTGTTAACTCTGCTTTATTGTTAAAATGGAACTGAATCATGCTGTCTTTGCCTAACAGTTTATAAGGAGGAAATTAGTTTAATATGAACTGTAGAAAACTCCAGATATTTTTGGCTAATGTCTATTAGTTCAAAACAGTGGTTAACAATGACTTGTGTTCAGAACATCTGTTGTTTTAATAGAATTCTATTTTCTTTGAGTAGAAACTTGTGTAAGTTTCTACTTCAGGGTAAGAATTTGTGAAATAAATTAACAAAATTTGTTTCTGCCTATGATAACATTTTGAATAATTCATGTTAGATTAGCAGTTTTAATGATTTTACAGTAATGCAACCCTTATTTGAATCATTTGATGTAGGTTTTTTTTTTTGATGGGATGTACCAGATGTAGGCATATAAAAACTTAGCAAAAAGTCTAGCTCTTTTTCTGACAAAACAAAAGGGAATCCAAAGCAATTGAATAATTTTGAGATTGTTAATTTTGTGTTGTTGTCTTTTAATTTTCTTTTTATAATAACTATTATTTTAAAAATAATATTTTATCTTTTAATGATCAAGTTTCCCTTCCCCTGAAAGTAGTTTTTTTCCTTTCAAAATGAAGGAGATTTCACTACTACTTCGTCTTGTACAAAGCACTCAAGAGTGTTTTATTATTTGATTCATACTACATGCTCTCCAAAAGGCAAGGCTATTGTCATGCCAGAAATGGTTAGTGAAAACTGTTTGATATGGACACAGGTAGTGGCAAAGTGAGAAATTAAATTTGTATCACATTACAGTGACTATATTTCTAGTTGACTTATGCTGGGCTGTTGCCCAAATTTTGCTTAGTTAAAAAGATAATTTTAACTATCTAATATCCACCTGTTATTGTATTTATTTTATCCACCTGTTCTAGCAAGGTGGTTTTGAAGTTATTTGTTCACAGACTAGTCATGGTACAAGCAGTGAAAAAAATGACTGGAATTCAAGTTCTAGTTGTATTCCATGTGGGAATTACCATAAGGATGGTAGGTTGCTTTAGGACGTCTTGTTTCATCATTTGCCTCCTGGCACATCCAGGATATAGTCTGAGCTGTTCTTTACTTCCAGCCTTTCTACTGAGCTGGAGAATATAGCTGCAGCTGTTGGCAAAAGCTTGGTTTGGCTTTCATAGCTGCTAATATGTTTTCTGATACCAGTGTTTGTACATCTTTCAAATCTACTATTGTTTCAGCTGTGCTGGGAACCTGCTCATAGATACCAAGTGACAAGCGACAGAAAACTGGAAAAAAATTCATTTTTAATGTTCATTAGCAGGTGTTTCATGAGCCCTGTGAATATTTGGTCCTGTGTGACTGGAGATTTAAATGGCTTGATCAAAATAAATTTACCGTTGTTTCTGATATCTCCATGGTGTTCATGTGCTGATGTGTTACCTGAGCAGTTTTTAGTCTCTAATCTCTGTTCTCTCAGAAAACCGATGCAGGAACCTGTTTTTCCATTGTGTAGATTATGAAACTGAAGAACTGGGAGACTGTAAGCAAGAAAGATCATAAAGAGTTTAGGCAGGTTTAACTGCCACTTTGGTTGTCTAAATCCAAAAATGGAATTGGTAGCTGCTGCTTAGCCCTGGACCTTCTTAAAATATGTGGGTAGGTAATTCTTATGTTGCCATGAAAGTTCTTGCAGAACTTGAGAGGTTTACATATACAAACATCCACATCAGTGCATAGCTAATGACTTAGGTAATTCTGTGCATTGTTGTATGCTGAAGTTTTTTGAGAAGAAAGACTCACTTGTGGGAGCCACTGGTCAAATTAGCAGCAGAGAGTTGGTTGGATGCCTATATGTACAAAAAATCAGGAATATTCTCCAACTTCTCTATTTTAAAAGGGTGGAGGACTTTGTTCCTTACTGCCCCACAGATCGGATTGTTCAAACCTGAGAATGGAGGCAGAACACTAGCTGCCATGTCTTCTTTTCATGGATTTACAATAACAAATCACAGCAGTGAGGCCCTTCCTCTTAATATGGGAAACTAAATGGAGTCATAACTAACTTATGGGACACAGAATAGCCAACCTGGTATAATGACATGGTTGACCTCTATCCCACCTTTTCATCTGTATCACTCAATAGTTTCCTTTTATCCATCTTATGAGTATGCTCTGCTTCAGACATCTTCGTTAACATCTTATTACCTTCCCACTGAAAGGTTTTACCATATGACCAAAGGAAGAACTGTTGGACCATCCACTGTGCTGTCTCTGCATCTTATCGTTCTCTTAAAAAAAGGAAAGACAGAGGCAGAATTTGACAAAAGCCCAGTAAGGCAATACCCTTTTTGTCATTTCATTATAACTTTTTTACAAGAGACCGTGTAGTTTTCTGCACAGGGCCAAAGACTGTAGCAAAGGGAAATGTAATAAGACAGGAAAGAAGTTGGATGTTGATACGAAAAACAAATGAAACAAGTAGCTGCAGAGATAAATATCAGAACATATTGCAAGTGGTCACAGACACTGAAGGACCAGGAACAATCTATTTTTTTTTTCCATACAGAGCCATATTTCTATAGGAAGATACATAGAGTTCCTGTTACGTCCAATTTAAAAAAAAAAAAAAGTATCAGCCCCCTTGTGCAGTTTGCATATTTCTAATAACTGCTGAGAAGATGTGATGTACTGTTTATTCTGTTTCTTATTCTTGTTTCTGTGCTAAGTCTGAGCTCTCCAGGGCAATGAAACGAACCATGAAACACCAACCTAATTTTGGACTCTAAAGTTGATTAGCAGGATAAGACTGAGAAAATGTTGATGGATGTTTGGAATCAGCTAAAATTGTAAGCAGAGTTTAGGATGATGTCTGTAACTGGTACAATATATTTTCATTAGGTACCATGGCTGCACAGTTTACATGTGATTCTATATGACCCAGAGACAGTAACTTTCTAGAGATGTTTCAAAAGCATGTGGGATTGATCTTATTTTAATTGTTTGTGCTATTTGTTATGAAGAAGGACTTGGGTTTTGTAAAAGTTGTAAATTTTTGTAAGTTAACTAAACATATAATGAGTTAGGCATCTGTAATTTTCATGTCTAAATAGTAATTTTCAATAACAAATCAAACATTTTTTTGCAAACATGTCTAAATCTTGGCATGGGAGTAGATTTTCATGTCAGTTGTGGTGGTATAAATGTGGTGCCACTTCACAAAAGTAAGTGGACATGCACTGGCCAAAAAATTCACCTAACATGAGAGGAAAATCCAGACTTGGACTCGGTACACATTTTGGCCTCTTTAGCCTTCCAGTGATCTTTAGCTTTGAATATGTCACAACTAGTTTTGCCCAAATATTGTTAATCAAGTTACATTACATAACAGCACAAAGATTTGAATTTAGGGAAATAAATGAGGCAATGGTCATGACAGTGCTCTGCCAGTTATAAAAAAGCCATAGCAAAACCTGAAAATTTCCATGCAGTTTTTACAAATGATTTAATTTAAATCTCCCCTTTTTGTTACAAGCTGGAGAAATATACTTACAAAATGTAATTGGTGTGATAAGAAAAAATGCTACAATATTGTCTGAAAAATAATATCTGAACCAAACCTTCTCCAGCCAAATTGGAAAACATGGGTAACATATTTAAGTTTTAGCATTTATTTTGGAATAGCCAGTCCATCAAAGAATAATATTCAGCTTGATCTCAAAATTGGAAAAGCTGCAGACAAGAATAGGAAAATGAAATTATTTTTTCATAGACGTAAGCAGACACACACAGAAAAACAAAACTCATTAAATGCTAAAGCGTATCATGTGGGGGGGTTATGACTCTTCCCACCTTCCACCCCACACAGACAGGTGTCTGGCTTTTGTATTTATTTATTTATTAAAACAGAAGCTCCGCAGCTGTGAGTCTGTTACCAAAATGAATGGATTCAATATCTGTTCAATGATGCGTTCAAAATGAAAGCTACATCATTAAATGTCAAAGATGTTATCAGCACATTTTGCTTCTTACCAGAATAAAACAGGCATTATCTCACCAGGGGCTTGCAGGACTTACTTGCTATTCCCTGTCTTCAGGTGGTGGTGACTGTGCCCAGAAGGCAGAAGGCAGGGCTTGTAACATGAGTGGGGGTGAGGACCCTGGTGCTCAGCCTGCCCTTAGGAACTCTCAGGGATGGATATAGCTGCAGTGGCATGCACAGATTTCACTGCCAATGCTGCTGCAAACCTGGAAAGGCAATTGTTAATGCTGGGATCCTGCTGGCTGACTATCTGCATTCTATGCTGCTTCTGCAATTGCAGGCCATTAATTTCCTGAGCCTTTCTTTCCCTTTTTCCACCACCATAATAATGGAGTGAATGTGAGGGCCTGTTAGCAGAGCAAGAGTGCTGACTTGTAGCCCTATAACCATATTCAACAAGGGAACATTCTAACCTTCATCTCCTGGAAGTCTCCTATCTGTTACATGCCTGGAGCTATTACCCACTAAAGGATTTCACATTTTTGAATACTTAAACTGAAAGAAACAGATATGGGAGAAACTACATAAATCCATTTTTGCAGAAGGAATATCTTTCTGCTTCAGGCAGAGAAGATAAACTGCCACCAAAGCAGTACAAAGTTGGTTTGATTATTTCATTGAATCAAATATATCATGCTGTCTTGAAATCTCTTTGCTTTCAAGTCAAAATTAAAGAATTTTACCATAACCATATTAGACATTATCATTTGCATATTTTTCATCTCAAAAGAGACTTTTGAAGTTATGTGATGCTTAAGTATTTAATTGTTCTTCACATCATTGAAATATCATATTATATCCAGAAACAGAGAGGATTCTCTTGCTAGATAGCAGTGATTGACTCTCTATCTGACAAGAACAGAATTCTTGCGTCAGGGAAAGAGACAGCATTAAGGAAGTAACTCAAAGAGCACCAGCTCTTATTTTGTTCAACACTGGAATTTGGGCATTCCTTCTGTTTGGAACTAAGTCCAATATTTTACACTTACACAAAAAACAGCCATTGAGCTAGTACTAATTTAATCTGTAAGATCACAACTGTGCTGTGCTTGTTCAAAACCTGAGAAGGCTGGGTTCTGCATGGATTTCTTATCAGTGATCATCTCTATTTAATTGCAAATGCAGATCAAGTAATTGGCAACCTTCCACAGCCTGGGGCTACAGAGGGAAGTGTGGAACGTTTGTAAATTAAATTCTTCCTACTAAAATTTTTCAGGTACAGTTTTGAGTTTGTTTTAACCATGGAGGATTTTTTTTTTTTAAATGGAAAGTTTCTGAAATCCTTAATGCTTTCCAGATTAATTTTTTTTTCAAGCTTAATTTCTTTCTTCCTTCCTTATTTTACTGAGTGGAGACTTGATACAATCAGCAATCAGAGAGTGTAGCTGTTTCATTTGCAGTTAATTGAGCTCTTTCTAGCCATTTTGCCAGTGATGTTATAGATGAGATCATACATTGTTGGTGCTGGAACTATGTGAGGTGCAGCTACAAAGAAGATGTTATCTGATGGTACTGTGTCAGGAAGAGTTAAATCTTTCTGACAATTCAATGATTCCCTTTGGGTTTGCACAAATGGCACCTGTTGTTGAAGTCAATAGAGCTTACAATTTAATTTCATCTGCCTGCAAACAATCTCTTTCATTAGGGGGTGAAATGATGATAGAATTCACTGAGGCATGCAGTTTCACTTTCTACAGGGCAATACATAAGTACACTCATCATTTTCAGTGAAGGAAGGCGCGATTATCTTGGAAACTGATTGTAAAGAAGAAAGAAAAAAAATATTTTGGAAAAACATCCTAAAAAGTCAGTTTCACTACATTTTTCTGCTGATGCAATTTGCAATCTAATTATTATGTTTAACACAATTTGAAAATGTAATAGTCAGAGAAAAAAGGGGAGTAATACATTTTCCCATTTATTTCAAAATGAGCTCATCAGTTTTGGACAACAGGTACATGTAAAAAAAAGTCTTGGTGGGGACCAGGGTTTAATCCACACCAAACTTAGTTTATTCCTGTTTCAAATACCTGCTTCTACTTGCTTCAGCTCCTTAGGTGAACTAACTGGCCAGATAATGTGTTTCCTATATTTTAGTGCAAAGGGTGTGAACTTAACAGCATATTAAGTTAATGAGGCCTAACATTCACTTGGACACATCTCTACCTCACATTAAAATTGACCAGCTTCCAGCTGGTATCCCACAGTGCTTTGCATCCTGCTAGTACTACCTGATAAATTTGTCAATGTGCCTCAATTTCTTTTGTGCCAGGCTGCTGCATGTCATCTCCTCACTTGAATGTTTGGCTGTAGCAAACCTTGAGTCGGTCTCTTGCAGCCAGAACCATCACGTTGTAGGGTGGTACATGCCCACTCAAGTCCACTTTACCTGCACCTACCTGGAGCAGTGCTGACATCCTTTGCTAAGGTAATGCTTTCAGGGATGTGTCAGAAAGAGGATAAGCTATAAAGCTATCACTAAAGAAGCCAGGGAAGATGTTCAACCCCCAGCAGCAAAGCACAGTGAAAAGCAAGAAGCTGAAATCAGATTAGAAGTAATCAAGGAGACCTATGGCTCCTATGGAAGAACTTGTGCCACGTACTTTTGTCCTGTCAGCAACTGGGCAGGATTTTGTTCTGGGGTGCCATTCTCAGCTGCCATGGATAAAACACAGTGTGGTGCTGATAAGGTGGAGCATTGGCTTAACAGCCTGACTCAAACTGTGCCTCACAACACAGAAATCTGGGCTGAGCTGAGGAGGTCCTGGTGGAAGAGATGGAAGTACCCACACTGACCTGAATTTCTTCCCCGAGTCACTTCAATTCTAAGCAAGAAATAGGAAGCAGTTAAACTATGTGCTCTCTTCAGATGGATTTGGCAACAATGTACACAAATCAGTTTGGAGTTTTTCTGAGTGGCTTTCTTCCCCCAGCCTATTTATTCAAAACACCAATTGCACTAAGGAAGAAGGCAATGTTTCTGAAGGGATTACATGCCTTGTGGTCATCTGCCTTGCAAGAATCTCCAACTCTTTCATTTTCCCTGTTCCCATCATCTTCCTGTTTTCAATTTTCTTGCTAGCCTCTTCTTTGTCAATGTACCTCTCTTCTTCTGCATGTTCCAGGTGGCAAATTTGTGGTTTTCCTTGCATTCCCTCCCTTTGACAATAGCAGAACTTGCAGTGTGAATGTGCTTGTAGTAACTGCAAAACCTAGCCACTGCCACAACCAATTGCTTCTTCACTGCTGTATGGCCTGCTTGGGTTACAGATGTTGTAGCATTATATATCCTATCCATACTTTATTGCAGCCTAACAACCTGATTTCATGGACTTTAATAAAATATCAAACAGAACAATATCTACATAATCTTGAGTATTTTACTGCCTTGTTTGCATGTGTATTGTTCTAGGAGAAGAACATTAAACTTCTGATTATTTGTGTAAAATTATTCCTTTATAATTGATTCTACTTGTATCTACAGTCATGATGAGTGTCATACCACTTCCACAAGGCTGAAAATCAGAATGAATATAAGACCAAATTATATAAAATAGCTAGGTGTTGTTACTGTCAAGGTGTCAACACAGCCTTGTGTTCCACACTATACTTTCCCAGGTGACCCATTTCACAGGTGGCTAGCTAGTGGAGGTCATTGGGTGCATTTGGAAGAAAGAATGTGGATGTAGAAACTGGGAAAGGCTGGAGTACAAAGATCAGTCAGTACAAGTTCTCTAGTGAAATTATATTGCCTGCAGAGCAGGGATTTAGTGAAGGGAGAAGCAGAAGCTCTAATGCAACTCCAGCTCCACTGTGTCTGCCTGACCACCTGTGAAAAAAGTTTCATAATGGTTTCATGATACTTTCCTGATATCAGATCCAGGAAAAATCCAAATGGAGGAATCTATTTCACTGCGGAAGATAGGAACCTACCTTGACAGCATCAAAATCTTTCTGCTTTGTCACCTGTCCTGTTCCAGCATAGATTACTATTATCTTCCCAGCTCATCATCACCTCACAGGTGACCACCCTGATGAATGTAAATCCAAAAAGGTTAATTTTTACTTCTTTTAACACTGTTTCTTCATCTCTGATGAATTGCTCAATATGAAGACTTCTGTAGTGTACTGGGTCTGTGTGGAATGGCTTTAATTTTCTTCATAGGAGCCTGAATAGTTCTGTGTTTTACATTTGTGACTAAAACAGTGTTGATAACTCACCAGTATTTTGGCTATTGCTCAGCAGTGCTTGCACAAAATCAAAGCTTTCTCTTTTTCCCACTCTGCCCCCCACAGAGTAGGCTGAGGCTGGTCAAGAAGTTGGGTGAGGACACAGCCGGGATACCCAACCCAAACTGACCAAAGGGGTACTCCAATCTATTTAATGTCATGCCTAGCAATAAAAACAGAGGGGAGGGTTTCTTTGGAGAGGTGGACATTGCTCAGAGACTGGCTGGGCGTTGGCCTACTTGTGGGAGATAGTGAATAATTACCTTTACATCACTTGTTTTGTTATTTTTCCTTCCTCTTTCCTTTGCTTATTAAACTGTCTTTATCTCAACCCATACATTTCGTGGCTTTTGCTCTTCCTAGTCTCTCTCCCATCCCACTAGAGGTGGAAGGGGAGTGATTGAGCAACCGTGTGGTGCTTAGCTGCTGGCCAGTCAATCCACCACACATAACAGGTTCACATGCAATTATTGCCTTGCTATTTCCTGCCTTCGTAATGTTACCGTATTTCCATGTTGGAAGTCCTCCTAAAGCTCTGCTGCCATCCACTGCTATGGCATGTGGTGGAGGGGTAATTCTGGCCAAATGCCCACCCAGCTGCTCACTAAGTCCCCTGCTTTAACAGGACAAGGGCAGAAATAGGAAGAAAAAACTTGTGGGTTGATATAAAGACAGGGAAATAATTTACCAGTTACTGTCATGGGCAAACCAGGGGGACTTGGGGAAGATGAATTTAATTTGTTGTCAGATAACATAGACCTGGGTGGTGAAAAACAAAGAGGATTCCTACAACAAAGAGGCAATTCCAGTATTTTAACAGTTTTCCTTAAAAGAGAGCTTCAGCAAATAAAAAGAGTTTCTGGCATTTCAGCAGAACTGACCTGCTTTAACATGCTAATCATGTAAGTAGCAGTATTTATTTCTTTTTAAATTTACCATGTTATCATTTAGGGGCATAAGTATTAAGCAAAGATAATTAACTGTTGAGACAGCTTACTAAAACTGGTACTGAATTTCCTAACTGTGGCAATTTTTTCATCAGAATTGGTTGTGTTTGTAACAGACATGGTCTGGCTCATACAGTAATTAATTCTGTGCCCTGCGTTATAAAAAAAAGGTCACACTATTTCCTTCTGGCCATATTCTGTGAAACTGCAGGAAATCTTGGTGGCACCTGTGAATGTACATACCATTTTTGTTTTGCTTCATGGAAGAAGACAGCAAGAGAGAGCATTTTTCCCAACGTTGCCATGTTACTGTGATACTGCAGGCGATCTCCCTGGCTCGTAGGAAATGTATATACCTCAATGCCCTTCCTGGCTTGGCTTTTTGAATGGAGAAAACAATGTTGGCCAAAGAAGAGTCTAAATCAATATGGATTTATTACTTTTATTTCTGTGCTTTAGTGTGGGACTTAGTATTAAACTCTAGACAACAGTGATCTAAAAAACAATAATAAATAACTCTCTGGGCAATTTTTTTTTTAGTTGTGAACAAGATTAACCTCAAGCATATCAAAGTCCCTCTAGAGAGATGGAAAACAACAGGTTAAAGCTAAGGCTTCAGGAGATATTAATGAAAGGACAGCACATAAAACTGGAAGTCAGGAGTTGATTTTACTGCTAGGATTAGCTTAGATTTCTTTTCTCTTAATCCTTCTGTCTCTTGTCTTAGAAAAAGAGAAAAAAAGAGAAATCATAGTTTATGTAATAAAAGCTCCAAATGGATCTAGGCTTATTGTGCTGTCTTTAAAAAACAGCCTACAGTCTTAACCCCACCTCTGCCCTGATATATCTGCAATTTAAAGAGATATGATAGATAAAAATCTGGGGACTGGGATAATGATAAAGAGAGCCAAGAAAATGAAGTAACCCACCTGAAGTTAAATGGCAGATTTTGCACGAGAACTAGGAGCAGAATTAAGCCTCTAGATCCTCTGGGCATGGGCAAATGCCTAGAAGTGTAGGAGTTATCATTCTTTAGTGAATTACCACCCATCAACTGAGATACAGTATTTCTGTGCTATGTATTCTTCCCTCTCACTGTATGTGATATGTGATGCAAAAACTGTTTGCTTATTCTGAGTTTATAGTCACATAATCTGATTAGATGGTTAATATTTTTAAAGCAGTCTAGATCCATGGATAAAACGTAGCACCTAATTGGCAAAGCTTTTTTCTTTTTTGCCTTTTAAAAAAAATTCTTTTCCCCCCATGTTCTAAGATTACCGACATTTGTGGATATCATCTACTGAAAGCAGCAGGGATCTGCATTGCAGATAGGAACTCCTGCAGTGCTAATCTGGGAGCAAGATTTCCTCCAGTAGCATTACAAACCATCCATGCATTCCTAAGAAAGCAGAAGAATACCGTGAGGTGAGAGATGCTCAGTTTTGCTACTAAATTTAAGGAATATTTGGAAGGAAATAATACTGAGGGAGTCTTCTCCGGAAGATCACATTTGCTAATTCTTTGCAATGCATTAAACTTGACTGTTTGTGGACTCTGCACTTATTGTACTTAATGCCTAGAAAAGGGTAATGCACACAGTCTGACTTGAATAATTGCATTATCCTTCCCTGCTCTAACTAAAGTACAGTATTTGTGCCTCAACTCTCCTCTGAGTGCTTTGCTAGCTACGAAATTAGTAGAGACAGCAGGTTGCCTAAAGAAATTGCAAAACAACAGCTGATCCGAGTCAGAGCAGACTGTGGATCCCTGCAATGGAACAGGAGATACAGGCTCTATTATACCACCTGCTCAGTCAGAAGCCTACCCCATCAGCACTCATATCATCCCCTCAATAGCATGAGGCTTCTCAGATCTAACTCAGCACACATTACTGATTTTACTTTAACTCCTTCTCTGCACTCTTTTCTTAAAGAGTGACAAGGTTTTGAGCACTGGTTCCATAGGTGACATGATTTACACCTTGCTATTAGTGTTAATGGCCTTTGTTGCCCCAAAAGACAGCTTTTGGGGGCAGACTCTACAGAGTTGAGGTGTGTGTGATAGTGAATGCTGGCAGGATGGTCTTCGCAGAAGCTGGAAGAGCCCTGTTCCCATTGCAGCTGGAAACCCTGAGTGAAAAACAGTTTAATGAAACAGCAGAAAAAGCTCTACTTAGAGAAGGTGAATTTTTTTGTGCTGGTTGTCAATGAGAGCAGAACTAGAGGGACTTTTTTGGGGGGAAAGGCCAGTTTGTCCAGAGTTGGCAGTTTATTTCATCATCTTCATAGCAAGCTCAGCAAAATGGAAATGGTCCTGAAGAAATGGAAATACTCAGTTTTGTAAGAAGTTGAGGTTAGCTTGAGATCCAGGAAGATGCAGTACAGGACAGGATATGACTACAGGATACAACCAAGAAGGAAAATTTGGTTGTGGTTTGGGGAGAGATAGACCTTGGAAAAGGGACAAAGAACTTCAGATTCAAATTTGCTTTTGACAAACCCAGTCAAAATGGTCCAAGACGTTGGCATTTCCCTGAGCAGAGGGTGGATAGGGTGTTTTGCACTTATACACTGAAAACTGATCGAACCCATTTTATACTGTGTGTAAAATCTGTATTACCTGACACTTCAGCCCCAGTTGGACAATTTATATACAATTTGCCGATGTGCATGAGGTTAAAAGCTGTGAGTATTTGAATGGCAGTGGATCTAAGTAGCCAGGCTCATCTAGGAACCAAGCAAAGCCTAGTTTCTGTCTGTGTCTGACCAAGATCATAGCATTTGTAGACATATCTAATGGACCTGGCAAAGCTGCACGATGATAACAGTGATCACAGACTGGTTTGCAAAACCCATCCTGAAGACTTTTGACCTGTAAAATCTCTGCCTGTGGTCTGCAAGCTAGTTCAAGTGTATTTGGGCATGTGGTAGCCACACTCTGTCAACGTACTGTAGCTGTGTCCTGCCATCTCGAGATCCTGAGTCCAACACATTCTGTATACATTCAGAAGCAGAACTGCAAAATTCTTTATTCTGGTGCAGCAACATGTAGTTAGGTATAATGTAATTACGCTTGGTGGAACATGGTAATTTGACTTCAAATACTAGTAATATAACACCTTCAAATACAAAACGGATGATTTTGGTATGCTGTAAACTCACAGCTCTATTATGCTATCTTAGATATCTTTGGTGTTCTTGCATCAAAATTTCAGCAAATCCAGAGATAACAAAAGAACAGATTGTCCACTGTAGAGTGTACAGGTACTAAAGCAGAGCAATAGCAACAACTGTACGGCAAGCATTGCCAGGGTGAATAAACAATTTTAACATTCCCATAGGCTTTTGAAAATAATTTGCTTTTTTTATTCAGGTAAATAAATTTTAAATAAAAGTTATTTTATTATAATAAAAGTTATTAATAACTTTAATTTGCCGCGTTCCTTGAAAAACAAAACACCAGAATAACTCGCATCACTTTTCTCCAAATCAGGTCTGGTTTAAGATCAAAATGTGATCTTTCATTATATGAAAATATTATTTTTTCAAGACAGCAGAATATAGAATCATAGAATCATAAAATCATTAAGGTTGGAAAAGACCTCAAGGATCATCAAGTCCAGCCATCAACCCAACACCACTCAACCCACTAAACCATGTCCCTAAGCACCACATCTACACATTTCTTGAACACCTCCAGGGATGGTGACTCCACCACTTCCCTGGGCAGCCTGTTCGAATGCCTGATCACTCTTTCAGTGAAGAATTTTTTCCTAATATCTAGCCTAAACTTCCCCTGGCACAACTTGAGACCATTTCCTCTTGTCCTATTGCTTTTTACGTTAGAGAGGAGCCCAGCACCCACCTCACTACAACCTCCTTTCAGGTAGCTGTAGAGAGTGATAAGGTCTCCTCTCAGCCTCCTCTTCTCTAGACTAAACAACCCCAGCTCCCTCAGCCGCTCCTTATAAGACCTGTGCTCCAGACCCTTCATCAGCTTCGTTGCCCTTCTCTGGGCCTGCTCCAGCACCTGGATTCCAAGACACTTAGTTTATGTTCTATCTGTTTTAGGTAAGGTTTTAAACGTTGAAAGGAATGTGTAGGTGGAATGTAGAAATGCAGTCTGTGACCAGAAACTGATACACAGAATGCTGCTGGTAGGCAGTAAACTATTTATGCTGGCATGAATATATATGAGTCAGTGTAATTTTGTCTCAGATGGATTTCTAGAAGGGTAAGATCGTGTATCTGTGTTTCCATCCTCATCTAACAATACTTTTATCCCCTTGAAATTCAGGTTAACACCTATATGGTTTCAGGTGAGGATTGATTGGGCAAAAATACTTATTTAGCTTTGGTGAATTAAGTAATCTTTAGTCATATAAGTAGTATAGATGGAGCCCAGACCCTCAAATCTACCTAGTTGCTTTGGTTCTAAAGGAATTAGACACCTATATTTTCTTGAGGGCCGTAGCCACTGCACATTATAAAGATCATGTTGGTGCTTTTGAAAGTCAGGACCTCCTTTGTAGCACAAAATAGGTAACCTCTATTTGTAATGGACTTCAGCTAAACTGCAAAGAGTCCTATCTCCTCGGATTCTGATTTCATTACTTCAGACCAGGCTGAAAAAAGCCTGTTTAACAATCTGCTTGTATGAAGTTCCAAAACTCTTGTCTGCTTCAGTCAATTGAAGTGCTATGTCTGTGACCCTTGGTTCTTTATCCAGCTGTAGTCTGTTGGCTCATGTCTCTGGTATTCTTTGTGACCTTAATTTTATAGTTTGTGATCAGGATGAACTTTGGCAGAAGACATTGGTTTTAAAGAGGTTTCAATTTAATTAGATTTTCCCCTTCTCAGCCTACTAAATGCAGCAATATTTCCTGGGTTTACCAGTAACAACACTCATATTTTTCCTGATACTTCAGAGGCAGCTTCTGTGAAGTCTCCTGTGAAAACTATATCAGAAAATATCACTTTGTAAAGTGTTAACAAGACTTTGTAGGTCCAGCTGTGGCTTCTGGGGCAAGCTAGACTCATGAAGCAGCTGTATGCCAGGAACAGAGAACAGACCGGTAGCTGAAATCACCAACTGTTTAGTGAAAATATTTTTAGTAAGTCATTGAAACTCCTAGAAAGAAGGATCCAATGTAATTAAGAAGGATCTAATGTAATCTATTAAGAACACATATCGTACCTATGGTTTGCAAAATCAGAATGAGACACGGCTACACTGGGTTGAGCTGCTGGTGCTGCTTCTAAAGAGTCTGTTTCAGTCAATGTCTAAGAGGGCAACTTTCCTCAAAGGGAAAAAAGTTGCCATAAATTCTACCAATTAGGGAGCTTCAGTGCCTTCCCCTTGAGTGCTGGATAATTGGGCAGGTGGAAACAGTATGGTGCCATCAAATGAAGGCGCATCTGAGTTATGCTGAGCCTTTGTTCACCAGCTCACATAGGATTGTGTCACAAAACAATTGCCTTATAGATTGACTCAATTTTCAATAATCCTGCATTTGTTAAGGGGGAAAAGAATCTCTGTGGGGGAAAATGTTGTATCTAACAGCTACCAAACTGAGATAAATAAGGGAAAAATAGAACTGGAGAATTTTGAGACAGCTGAGCGAGTGCGTATTTCCTAAGGACGAAGGTTACGTGCCTTCTCAATCCGAGCTTGTAGGTTCTCTTTCTCATTTATCTCAGGTCCTACAAATTATGAGAGCTGAGAAATAATTGAAAAAGTTATTTCTTTTCTTTCCTACCTTCTTTTTCTGTAGTTAAATTATGGGTAGGTTTGCAGATTTCTAATATTTTCCCTAATTTTGTGCCTCTTGTTCAGTAATGCAACCCAGCTGTAATATATATCTGGCTGTGTGCACACATACTGAAGTTTACGTAAGTTTGAATCTCTTTGATTTTTCGTAAGTACAGTATGCAGTGCAACATAGACTTCACTCTCTGGTCCAAAACCAGAAAATTCAGATATTTGTTGCATTTGTGCATTGTACTGTCTCACTTAAATGTTTCTAGAGCAGTTATCTATTCAGTGTGCCTTTGCTGAATTATTTCAACAGCAAGACAAACTGCTTATCCCACATAACCCAAGTTTAGCAGGTTGAATACCCTACTTAGCAGTCAACTCAGAGCAATTATTTCTTTGATAGTTTCCCTTGTGGATACACACATCTTATTAGCTTTCAGTAGTGTTCTTTCAGAAACCCAAGAATCTACAGCCAACACTCCACCTCAGATTTGGGACATATTAGTTGGAATAATGTGTATGTAATGAAACACTAAAAGGAAATATAAAACAAAACTGTCCTCAGTCAAGATATCTTCCCTTTGAATGTAATAGGTCTTGTACAGTTACACAAAATTCTCCTATTTACATATACAGATCTCTTATTTTAGTTTCTGCCTATCGGGAAAGGCTTAATATCCTAAAATAATACCAGGGTACAAACAGGCACTTGTATTCAAATTTTTAACTTTTCAAGGTGTTTTTCAGTTTCTTTTACAGTCTGAGATTATCAATGACTAGACTCTTCCAGCTCTTGTTGGCCTCAACCTGGGTGCCTTATAACCTCTGTGTATTTGTCTGAACATTCTGATAGTGCGATGAAGAAACATTTTTCAGGTTTTCTTTCTTAGATCACTGTTTCTTTCATGCTGAAATTGCTCAGAAATGCACCTCTAGTTCAGCTATGCTTAAGGGTAATACAAAATGTGTTAAAAAAATAAGATTGCAAGGTTTTGTCTTTCTTAACTTTCCGTCTAGTTAATAGATACACCTGAAACTTAAAAGTAAATAATATTTTCCATTTTTCCTTTGGAAAAATAGTGCCTCAAATACTATTTTTCCTGTATTTCTTGCAAATCTCTTTGGAGAAATTAAGCAACTGTTTTCTCAGCCTTTATTTCTTAAATTCTTGATTCGTGTTAACAAAATGAGTACAAATCCAGGAAACTGTGTAATTATGAACTGCTTTTTCTCCCTGTGTCTGGTACCCATTTTGACATTTTAAATAAAAATTGCAGGGGCTGTTTATGTAAATGGGATATGAGACTGCTATAGGGATACAACCCATGTAATATTGATACTGTAAGTTCTCCTGCTAAGCATCCCTCCTTTCTAGTGTGATTAAATCATATGACCTTGCAAATAATTATGTATTTTGACCAAAGGCTTAATGGCAATATTCTTAAAACGTGCTGTTGTCATTGATGGAAGTACAGTGGTAGGTGGGATTGTCAAAATATTTTAATATGTGCAACTAACCTGTGGAAACCCCCCAAAACCTAGATACTGTAGTATAAAGGAAAAACAAGCAACAATATTTGTATACATTGGCTTGACAGTTAATTGCATGAGAAAGTAGACATTTGAGAGGGATACTTAAACCCACCAGTCGTAGAAAAAGAGATATTAGGGGAACAGACTTCTCTTAGGCTTGTTTGGAGAGCAGAACCCTATATATATGTATGCGTGCATCTGTTTGCTGGAGTAAATGGCTTTGGTTTTGTCTCTTCTTCATAAGCAGCTTAAATCTTTTTGATAGTGCTATGTTAAGTCGCTTTGGGTAAGTGGAATTTCCCCTCTGACATCTTCAGGAATGTGACACTGACTAAAGCATGAGCTACCCTACTGCTGGGATGAGAAACACTGTTGGCTCTATACAAACAGACCTATAGAAAGAAGCATTGATAGATATCTTTTTTTTTTTCCCCCCCCTAAAACTCATAGGCTTTGAAAGCTGATAGGTGATATCTAACAAATACATGGTAAAATTAATATTTTTCAAGGGTCTGAAGAGGAGTTCATTGTGTACAATGCTTAAATAAGATATTCTCAATCTTTTGTTTAGATGGGTTTTCAGTAATTAAAGAACATAAGAATTTCATTTAGACTCAAATTTCTTCATTTGTAGTTATCCTCCTGAAGTCCCTTTGTAATTATTCTTTTTTATTATCTTTTACATTAGCATATTCAATATAAATTGTTTAATTAGATGATAGTTTACTCAAATTACAGATGCATGTTTTCTGTATAAGACTCAAGAAAATAAAGAGCTTTTGAGCTTGTGATATGCTAAGAAGAAAATAAAAGTATTGTACTATTGCTAACTGCTAGTTCAGATTTACTCTTTTTAAGTCCCCATTCTGTTTACTCTGAGTAGAAACAAATCCTGGGCTATTATTTAGATGACTCCTTAGTACAATGGGATTTGATCTTTTAAACATATAGTTATGAAGCTGTGCCAAATTCATGGAAAAACTTAGTGTAACAGAGACATAAGGTATGCATAGCTACATAGAAGAAAAAACCTCACACCTGTCCCTCTTTTGTGGTATCAGAGTCTTCAGGACAATCTAAAACTATCTGATAACTATAAAGCTGACCATCAACTAATGCATTGATTTCATTATTGCCGATATCCTCCAAATTTCTCTAGTTATTCTTCATGACAGCCAGTCAAATTCTCACCCTGAGATAGGTCAGATATTAAGGTTGGACTTGGCAAAGCTTCCTACAAGTTGTCTAATGACAAGTGTAAGAATTTTGAGATTCTAAGGATGAAGCTAATGAAGCTTTTGTTTTTCAGAAGGAAACCACTAGCTTAACCATTACTGTTTGATAGTTACATAGTGTTTCTGAGTGGCAAGGTCATGTGCTTACACAGAAAAATCCTGTGCAATGTCAGCAGTAAAGTAAGCAATATCTTCTTTCTGTTGATTGTTATCTCTGAACTCTGTCAACTGCTGCTATGAGGCTGGCCAGTGACAAAGAAATACCACAAAAAGTTGGCTGACAAACATTAACATGTTACTATAAAATACTGCAGATCTCACTGGCAAAACTGTAATGTAAAACAGTTAATCGGGTAATATGACCCTTCTTACAGTCATCTAGATGTTCTCCACTCTTGCAACGGGGTGACCCTGTTCAGTAGCTAAGCACCACACAGCCTCTTGCTCATGCCCCCCAGCCTGGCGGCATAGGTGAAAAAGAGCCAAAGCAAGAAGGCTTTTAGTTTGAGAGAAAGCCAGGTCAGTAGGTAAAGCCAAGCTAAGCATGCTTGCAAAGCAAAAGAAGTACTTTTTTTCTCCCATTGGCAGGCAGATGTTCAACCTCCCCCTGGAAAGAAGGTCTTCATCATGTTGTAATCATAGAATCATAGAATCATAGAATGGTTTGGGTTGGAAAGGACCTTAAAGATCATCAAGTTCCAACCCCCCTGCCGGGGGCAGGGACACCCTCCACTAGACCAGGTTGCTCAAAGCCTCATCCAGCCTGGCCTTGAACACCTCCAGGGATGGGGCATCCACAACTTCCCTGGGCAACCTGTTGCAGTGCCTCACCACCCTCACAGTGAAAAACTTCTTTATAATGTCTAGTCTAAATCTGCCTTCTTTCAGCTTATGCCAATTACCCCTGGTCCTCTCACTGCACTCCCTGATAAAGAGTGCCTCCCTATCTCTCCTGTAGGCCCCCTTCAGGTACTGGAAGGCTGCTATTAAGTCTCCTTGGAGCCTTCTCTTCTCCAGGCTGAACAATCCCAGTTCTTTCAGCCTGTCCTCATAGGGGAGGTGCTTCCATCCTCTGATATGTTTAATTTCATGGCTCTCCTCTGGACTCTCTCCAACAGGTCCAGGTCATTTTTATGTTGGGGGCCCCAACACAGTGCTCCAGGTGGGGTCTCACGAGAGCAGAGTAGAGGGGTAGAATCACCTCCTTCGACCTGCTGCTAACGCTTCTTTTGATGCAGCCCAGGACACGGTTGGCTTTTTGGGCTGCAAGCGCACACTGCTGACTCATGTTGAGCTTCTTATCCACCAATACCCCCAAGTCCTTCTCCTCAGAGCTGCTCTCTACCCATTCTCCACCCAGCCTGTATTTGTGCTTGGGATTGCCTCGACCCATGTGCAGGATCTTGCACTTGGCCTTGTTAAATTTCATGAGGTTTGCATTGGCCCACCTCTCAAGCCTGTCAAGGTCCCTCTGGATGGCATCCCTTCCCTCCAGCGTGTCCACCACACCACACAGCTTGGTGTCATTGGCAAACTTGCTGAGGGTGCACTCCATCCCACTGTCCATGTCTCCAACAAAGATGTTAAACAACACTG